>PVKE010000511.1:0-139934 GCA_004027555.1 Craseonycteris thonglongyai | reverse complement strand
TGGGCTTCTCTTTATTTTTTCTTTTGGGCTCAGTTGTGGGAGAAGGAGATTTTGGGAGAGGGTTGGGGGAAGCAGACAGCTTCTGTGTCCTGGGGCACTTCAGGTTGCTGTCTTAGCTGTTAGATAGCAGGGTAGTAAAGGTGTGGCCAGGGGTGGGGGCATGTGAGTAGGAGCTAGGGTGGGCCTGAGACACAATAGCCGATTCCTCTTTCAGCAGGGGGGCTGGTGGTTCAGTGTGGGCGGGGCGCAGGAGCTCTGGTCTTTCCTCCTCCTGGCTGCCCCTCCTTCAATTGTATCTGTAAGGCACGCCCGCAGGGCAGCACTTGGATGGGCTGGGGCTTGGCAGTGGCCCCGGTCGGCCGTGCAGTCCCGCGCACAGGCAATGACACCGCGGAGACCCGGCAGGCAACCCAGTTGCGCTCGCGGTCCGCAACGCCCCAGAGGCCCGGTGGGCGGGACACCAAAAGCCCAGCTGTGTGCTCGGGAGCAGGCAGCAGCGCTGCAGCGTCCCGGTGCGCAGGGCGCCGAAAGCCGGTCCCGCGCACAGGCAGCGGTGCTGCGGCGGCCTGGCGAGCAGGGTGCCAAAAGCCCTGTAGCGCACTGGCGAGCAGGAAGCGGCGCTGCGGGGCGGCCCGGTGGGCGGGGCACCGAAAGCCCGGTGCGCGCACGCAGTGATGCGCAGCGGCCCAGTGGGCGGGGCGCCAAGAGCCCAGCCGCGCACTTCCGCGCAGGCAGAGTCGCGGTAGCGGCCTGGTGAGCGGGGCACCCAAAGCCCAATTGCGTGCTGGCAAGCAAGCAGCGGTGTCGCTGCGGCCCGGTGGGCGGGGCGCCAAAAGCCCAGTTGCACGCTGGTAGCGCCGCCGCGGAGGCCCGGTGAGCGGGGCGCCGAAAGCCCTGCGCGCACAGGCCGTAGCTCCGGCGGCAGCCGCTCTACGCTCCCGGCTCTGTTGAGACCGCCGGATTCACTCCAAGCACGTCCAATGCAGCTCTGCCCCCTCAAGCCCCAGCCCTCACTCCAAGAGCCCCGTCCTCAGAAGGCGCTCCTTCACAGTCAATCTCCTCCGCAAATCAGGGGTGCTGAGCCGCTGTGGGCTGGCGCCCTGCTCTCACCCCGCCCGCCGGGAAGTGCAGCCGCCCTGCTCCACAGTCCCTGTTCCACTTTAGGCTCCGTGATCTGATTAGGGCACCGCGTGCTGTCCCTTGAGATCTGATGTTAAATTGTCCACAGTCTTGTGGGGCTTCCACGCTCCCTAGGTCTCGGCTTCCAGCCCGCCCTCGATCCAGCTCCACTTTGACCGTAGTCCCCCAGTCCCCCTTTGTTTTTGCCAGCCCCGGGCCGCGCTCCGAGTCTCTGTCCCCGAACCGCTGCTTCCCTTTCCCTCTCCCGCTCTCCCCTTTTTTCTCTAACCTTTGTGTGTTGTTCCGCATTGTGTGACTCTCTTAGTTGAGGTTTCTTCTCAGGGTTTCCCCTGTGGATTCCCCTCTGTTCACAAGGCCCTTCCCAGGCAGTTATCGGCGTTCTCCTCTCATGCCGCCATCTTGGATCTCCAACTGAGTTTATTATTTAGACAGTATAAGCTAAAGAGCTATAGTTCACTCACTGGAATAATCAAGGTTGTTTATGATTTTACCATTTTCTATTTCTATTTTGATTGTATAGGATTTAAATCTGGTTATAAATTTTCACAGTCTGCCTTTGATATGCTACAAATTTTAGAAACTTTGTATTTCTATCAGGTTGTTTCATATTTATAGTTAACAAACTTTAAGTATAAGTATTACTTGCTTTCAGTTTATAGTTGTTAAACATGAGTAGTGTTCTTCCTTGCTATTTAATAGCACTTCCAAATAAAATTCATATACCTTTAGTTTCCTTATTTCTAAGTTGTCCAGTGTCAATTTATAAATAGAATGAAGAAGGCTTCATTTCTCTTGTCAATGTAATATATAGTTGACCCTTGAACAGCACGGGTTTGAATGTGCATGTCCACTTAATATGCAGATTTTTTCCAATAAATACATACAGTGCTATAAATGTAATTTCTCTTCCTTATGATTTTCTTAATAATTTATTTTCTCTAGCTTTTATTGTTAAAATACTATATAATATAATATTCAAAATATGTTGATCAATTGTTCATGTTATCAGTAAGGCTTCGGGTCAATATTAAGTTGTTATAAAGTTTTGAAGAAGTGAAAAGGTATATGCGGATTTTTGACTGTGTAGTGGGTCAGTGCCCCTAAAACCCCCCAGATTGTTCAAGGGTCTACTGTATAGGATTGTTGCTTAGATAGCACTAAACTTATTTGTAACACTACTGTCTCATACTAACTCACTTACCTTATTTAATCTTTTTTTTTTTTTAATTTATTTATTGTTTTTGACAGAGAGATAGAGAGATAGAGATACAGAGACAGAGAGAGAACTGAACTGGGGGCACTCCCCAGTTCAGCATATGGGTCCGCATGGGCCGGGGCCGGGATTGGATCCTCGGTCCCCAGGGCTTCACAGTGAGCGCATAATCCACTGAGCCATCCCGGCTTCCCCACCTTATTTAATCTTAACAACAACCCTCTGAGATACAGGCACTCTTTTTATTCCTATTTTACTTAGGAGGAAACCAAAACACAGAGAGGTTAAGTAATGTGCCCGTAGACACACAGGGTAGCAGACAGCAGAGATTGAATTTGAGCTCAGGGATTCTGGCCCCAGAGTCTACCTTTTCAGGTACCATACTATATTGCCTTAAAAATACAGGCTTTCCTACAAATATCTATAGAAAGAAAATAACATTTTTATTTCTAAAAGATCAGATATTTCCACGTATGTTAGATTTATATTCTCTGGAAACTATTGCCAGTTGAGCAATCTGTATTAGATTGGAGACCATTTATTATTTTTAAGTAATCTCTTGTCTTTCCTGCCTTTGTTCCCTATTTTTAGGTTAAAACTTTCCTGGAAAAATGCCATATCTTATTTTCTGTGTTTCTGACTAAAAACAAACAATTTGAAGGAAAGCAAAGAAATTGCCATAAGTTAAAACCAGGTCCTAGGAACTACTTACTATTTCTGGAATGACACTGTCTCCATCTGTTTCTTGCGCTCCTCATCTTTTACTAATACTGCCATCCTCCCAGTTGTCCACATGCAGGAAAGGCTATCTTTGGTTCTCTCCTGTCTTTCACATCTCATCAGTTGTTAAGTCATAATCTACTTTTATTAACTACCGGTATGTAATATTTTTCACATTCACTCTCCTTTATTTCTCTGCTCCTTCCCCAATATATTCACTCTCTCCTTTGTGCAATGTCATTTGTCTTCTCACTAGTCTTCTCTAATACATTTCACCTACCTGTGCTTTTGAAAGATTAATGTGACTGATCATTTCATTCTCCTGCTGAAGATTGTTCATATTTTTCAATTACTTGCTGAATAAAGCTAATAGTATTTAGCAAAGGGACAGGCTTTGCAATCCCTCTAGCACCCTCAATTGACAAAGCCCAAAACCATTGTGTTTATCTTTCCAGTGAACCAGCTTGTTGAGGTTAATTTTCTCCATTGTGTGTTTTCCATTTCATTGGTTTCTGTTCTTATCTATGCTATTTCTTTCCTTTTACTTAGGGTTATTTTGCTCTTTCTTTCCTGGCTTCTTAGGCAGAATTTTAGATTTTTTATTTGTTTTGTTTTTGTTTCTCTGCTGAAGTCTCTTATCTTTTAACCATAAGTATATTTTCCTAGCCCTTACTGAGCATAGGTATGGTAGCTGTGCTCCAGTCCCCACCTGATAAGTAATCCCAGCATCTGAGTCATCTTAGAGTTGACATCTGTTAATTGTTTATTCCCTTGAGAATGGGTTCTTGTTTTTCTGGCTCTTCTTTTGTTGAGTAATTCTAGATTGCACCCTGGGCATTGTGGACAACACGTTGTCGAGGCCCTGACGTCTCTTATATTGCTTCTGAGTGTTGCTCCGAGAGTTTTAGCAGGCAGTGGACCTGGTTAGACTCAGACCATGAGCTGTCATACCTGCAGTGGGTGGCAGCCCACGTCTTACTTTTCAGTTCTTCAAGCCTTAGCTAACAAGCATTTGTGGTTCTGGAGTCAGACTTGAGCTAAGTGGGCACACATAAATTTAGGGATTCTTCTCTACCTCTCATTTTTCTGAGACCCTGCTCTGCAACACCCCTCCCCACACACTTTGGTGATCCTGGTTGCCCCAAGATTCTCTTAACCCTGATTCCAGTGGCCAGGAAGATAGATGGCAGATTTTTCTCTTAGGGTTTCAGCTACCTGGAGCTGCCACCCTCAACCTGCCAGGGGGTAAAGGTGTCAAAGAACAGAAACATGCTATGTGGGATGCTTGTTCAACTTCAACTTTCCCTAAGTCTGCCTGCCTTTACTGACTCCAGAGCCCTCGGGCAGTTGTTTATTTTATTTTGTCCGGAGTTTATAGCTGTTCTTATAGGAGGATCAGCTTGTTAAGAGCTCCTCCATAAAATCAGAAACCTCACTAAAGCTCCCCCTTTCCTTCTCTTTCTTGAGTTGATGGCCCTTCCTTTCTACCCTCCCTCCTTCTTACCTTCTCTCCTTGCCTATCCTTCCCCTCCTGCTCTCCTTTCTCTAAGCTCACTGATATGATCCCTGCTATATTTTAAAGTGTCATTCTCAGGGGGCATTCTTAACTCTGAGTTACGAGAGGAAATGTCATTATAGCTTCAAAGTCCTAATAAGTCCATGTGTGAAAACCTTATAACTAAAGGCATAATGATGCTTTGTCCATTACAGAAATTACTACCCCTTAATGATGCCTGCCATGTACTAGACACTATGCAAAGTGCTTTACGTTGGCAAATTCATTTAATCCTGACAGTGGTCATTTGAGGTTGGTGATGGTGTCTGGTATCCCCACTTTACAGATAACAAAACAGAATGGGTTAGCTAAATTGTCCAAGGTGAATGAGGTGATAAATAATAGAGAAAAAAAATGCAAAACCACACATCTTTTGTAACTATTTCATAAGCAGCAGGTAAATACATGATCCAGTTAAATTTTCATATTACTTTTATTTAAGTTGAAGCCTCATCACTGTATATTGGGATGATTTTGCCGAAACCCAGGCACTCTGACTCACTGATCTGCTTTAGATCGGATTTGGTAGACCAGTTTCTTCAGCTTTGTTTAATTATTCCAAAGAGGGATCATGTTAAATTCTTAACTCTACAAAAGTATTTTGAAATATCATTGTATTCTGGTGTGCATTTTCAGTGGGTAACATAGCCAAAAATGTCCTAATTTAGAAGTGCCAGTTACTCTGTTGAGCACATGGCCCCGTTAATGGGTTTCTCAGAAGAGTTATGAGGTCTCCACTGGGTTGGTTTTGTGGGTGCAGGTCAGCTGCAGACAAGGCATAGGGATTCTCATCAACTTGTTTAAGTCAGAGCCTGGAAAGAATTGAACTGTTGGGATTTCGTTATTTACATTTAGCCCTGAAAACGTGAAATGTAAATACATCAATGCTTGTAGCTTGACATTTTCAAACTTTTTTTCAAAGGCCTGTTCAGGTCCTTGTTTCCACTTTTCAGTGAAAGCTCTTGGACTTTTCACTTGTCCTATTAGTTAGAGAGATTTTGAAGGCAGGGGCCAAACTGTATTTCCAGTTCCAACAAACCGCCTGATACCAGTCAACATTCAGGTATTAGATGAGTCGATGTTAGGTGAAGGTGTTTAGAAATATGGCAGCTTATATTATTAGCTTTGCTTCTGCTTTGTTACAGGAACTTGGACAAATCATTTTGCTTCCATGCTTCTTGGAATTCAAAATATGGAAGCTACTGCTATATAACAATCGGGAAAGAGTTTACTAAAATAAAAGTGCTATTGTTAGTGAAATAATTTCCCATTGTGTTTAGCATTGAGATGCTCAGACCTATGCCAATGGCTTAATACACTTCGTTGCATAGAGTTAAAGATACCAGGAGTAATGCCCATGTATATACCGTACCTGTATGTTCCAGTAATGAATGTCAACATGGACTTGGTAGTTTTCACAGGTTTAGATATTATATATTCCCAAGGTCTGACTGAGAGGTCTGCTATGATCTGGTTGTGCCTTTAGTATTAAGGGGAAATTGGTCAAGTTACCTTGAGTGAACACTATTACACAGCAGAGTCTTAATTTTTTTGGTTTGCTTGTTGGTTTTAAGCAAAACCAACAAGAACAATTTTTATTTTGGAATAATTTTAGACTTGTAGAAAAGTTGCATAGAGTTCCCATAAGCCATTCACCCAGCTTTCCCAAATGTTAACCCTTGCATAACCATAGTACAGATATGAAAACCAGGATATTTACAATGGTACAGTATTATTAAATAAATTACAGATTTCATTTCAATTTTACCAGCTTGTCTACCAGTAACTTTTTCCCTGTTCTCCAGGATCTACTCCAGGTTCTGACATTGCACTCCATTGTTGTATTACTTTAATCTCACTTTATCTGGGACACTTGCTCAGTCTTTCATAATACTTTGGAAGATTGTTGGTCAGATTTGTATAGGATGTCTCTGAATTCGGATTTGTCTGATTTCTCGTGATTAGGCTGTGGTTACGTATTTTGAGCAGGAATACAACGGGGGGTGGTGCCATGCCCTTCTCTGTACCTCGATATGTCTTATTCCTGGTGACACTAACCTTGATTACCTGGTTAAGTGGTGTCTGTTGGGTTTCTCCACTGTAAAGTTACTATTGTTCCCTTTGTAATATCTTGGAAGAGAGAATTTGAGATTTAGCACCCATGGGTGGACCAGCCTCCAGTAGTTATTACTGTGGTATTTGCCGAATGGTGGTTTTTCTATTTCCCTCATTCCTTCTACATTTGTTAACTGAAATTCTGAAAAGAAGCCCTTTCCCTTCTCCCAATTATTTTAAATATATTTAATTATATCAGTGTGGGCTCATGAATGTTTATTCTATTATGAGTTATACATCTAGTATGATCATCATTTTGTTGCTTCAGTTTGTTCCAGCTTTGGCCATTGGGAACTACTTCATATCGGCTCCTGTGTCCTTTTGACACACCCATCCTTTTTTAAGCACTTCCTATCTGGCAGTACAAGATGCTCCAGGCTCATCTTGTATTTTCTGTCTCAGCTGTGGAATAAACTAGTTCTTCATGGAGCCTTGGATCCTTTTAGTGGTTCTTAAATTGATTTTCAACACAAGTGCCAAGGCAATTTAGTGGAGAAAGAAACGTCTTTTCAACAAATAATGCTGGAACAACTAAATATATGTATGGGAAGGAAACAAAAGCCTCTGACTCTTACCTCATACTATACACAAAAATTAACTTGAAATGTATCATAATAACTAAATATAAGAGCTGAAACCATGAAATTTCCATAAAAGGGCATAGAATGAAAATCTTTGCAAACTTGGAGTTAGCAAAGACTTTATAGAAGGACACAGAAGCATGAACTTTAAAAGGAAAAAATATATAAATTAGAACTCATCAAAATGAAAAATTTCTGTTCTTTAAAAGACTCTATTAAAAAATGAAAAGATAATCTACATACTGAGAAAAGTATTCATGTTTCGTGCATCTGACAAAAGGACTTGTATCCACAAATATAAAGAATCTTATTCAGTAAGAAGAGGGGAAAATCCAGTTTTAAAAATGAGCAAATCTTTGAACAGACATTTCACCAAAGGAGATATATGAAATGGCCAATAAGCACATGCAGAGAAGTTTAACATCATTAGTCTTAGGAGCACTAATAAGGATAAAATGAAAAAGACTTAACAGTACCAAGAGCTGGCCCTAATCCCAAGCAGTTGGAATTGTTATACATTGCTAAACGGAATGCAAAATGCTACAACCCTTTGGAAAACAGTGAGGCAGTTTCTTATCTAGTTAACTGTATAACCAAGCAAGTCCATCGGTTACAAACAAGATTTGCACTCTAATGTCCAAGACAGCTTTATTATAATAGCCAAAACTGGATGCTACTCAAATACGCATGTGCAGGTAAATGGATAAATAAACCTGGTGTATCTGTGTAATGGAATACTACTAATAAATAGACACAAATTATTGATGCAGGCAGCAACCTGGATGAATCTCAGAAACATTATGCTTAGCAAAAGGAACAGATTGAAGAATGCATACTCTTTATGATTCAGTATACTTGTGTTTATGACATACCGTATTTTCCGGTGTATAAGACGACCGGGCGTATAAGACGACCCCCTAATTTTACAGTTAAAACATAGGTTTAGGCCTATATTCGCTGTATAAGACTACAGCCTCGGAAGTGGGGGGTAGTCTTATACAGCGAATATAGGCCTAAACCTATGTTTTAACTGTAAAATTAGGGGGTCGTCTTATACGCCTGGTTGTCTTATACGCCGGAAAATACTGTACTAGAATAGGAAAAACTAATACATATAGTGATAGGAAGTAAATCAGGGGTTACCCAGAAGTAGAGTGTGGGGTTGAGATTTACTGGCTCAGTAACTAGTACTGTTGGAGGCTTACCAAGTTTTGGTCTGTTTGTTTTCAAGATGGATCTATCTTAATGACCAGAATTTATGCATCCCCGCCAGCTCCTCTTTTGTTTATGGAGCTGTACCCATAGGAGCCAGTATTTATGTTATTGGAGATCTTGATACAGGTAAGAATGTTACAGTGATTTTGTCAGAACTATTTCCTAGTGTTTCTGGGGTACCTGGTCTCACTGTTGCTTATTCTCATGGTTTAGGTACCAATTATGACTATGTGCGTGAGTTTAAAAGAAGCACAGGCACCTGGCACCACACGAAACCACTCCTTCCATCTGACCTTCGCCGCACTGGGTGTGCAGCCTTACGTATCGCAAATTGCAAGCTTTTCCGCCTGCAGCTTCAGCAAGGCTTGTTTCGTATTCGTGTTCATTCACCCTGAAGAGGAAGCAGAGCAGAAGCAGAGCTCCTGACCAAGTACACCATAACATGGCTTTATGTGAGGGGAACAGAGATGGCAGCTGAAACTTGCTCTGCGGGCCAGGCTTTGTATGGTAACTAGTGGTGTTACAATGCTTAGAAGCTTGGGCTTCAGCTCTTGTTTGGGAGAACACATAACTTGAAAAACTACCTGAAAGGAATAGTCCTTCAGTTAGATGTGTCTATAGACAAATGGAGGCTAATAAATATCAAAAGGAAGAGGGAAGTGGGAATCAGTATAATGTAAAATATTGAAGTTAAAATACTAAGGTGCATTTTCCCTGAAGGGAACTCGTATCTGACTGCTGTGTACCTGGCTTTGGTAAACAAAAATCCGTATATACAAATCAACATATCCAAACATACCAAGACTGCTTTTCTACTGCACTTGGAAGGAAATATTCCTAACCCTGCCCAACAAATTAAGGTTTGTGCCTAAAATTTTAGATTGGACTATATGCCAGCTAGTCTCCACTTACTACTAGTATTCTGTACTAAGAATCTTTCTTAAACTATATTATGATGAACTGAAACTAAGATAAAATTTCTGTTTGATGACATTCTATCTTAGTAACATAAAGACTCAATAAATTAATGAGTCGGTTGCGGCCCTCATGTGAATTTAAAGGAAGTTGCTAACTTCCGTGTTAATTTAAATTAGGGTGCGTCATGCCGTAAGTTCTGGGGTGGTACTCTTGGAGTTGTGAAGGATCTCATGCAGTGCCACTCTTTGTTTTCAATTAAAACCATTTTATAAATATGAGGATATTAGCAAGTAGGAGATTTTATAAAAGAAAGACCTGAGTCAGACAAATAATAAAGGTTTTCAGTGACTGAAAAAAACAACAAAAAAAAACTGTCCAAATAAAATGTAAAGGGATCAAAAACTTTTTTAAATACTCTGTCTGAAAGCACACACAGTCTTGTTTACTGTTTAAGATTTGAAAACTTGACTTAGAATGCGAACATGTGTTAAGAATCTAGTCTTTGTAGTAGAATTTTCTCAATGCCGTTTACTAGTAAGAGTTTTAGACAAATTACGTTACAAGTTTGGCTGGTAGAATAAACTACCTCAACTTAATTTCATTCTGTTCATAGTAGAGCAAATTAATCTTTTCCTCCTTTCTTATCTCCCTTCCAACCCACTCTCTTCCCCACTTCCCATTGGGGGAAAAATGTTTGTCATTAGTAGCATTTATCTTGTAAGATATTTTATTTTTCATTCAAATTATACCACCTTAGTGTGAAATCAGGGACTTCAAAGTGCTTGATTACTTCATAATTTGAACTTTATGCAATATCAGATTTCTAATCAATTTAATATAGAATTTTTCATTTTTAATTGTTTTCTACAGCTTTTTTTCTCTTAGAATAAGGCTTAAGAAGCAGCATTTTGTCTTAATGATTAATGTATAAGTGTATCTTTTGGTTGTAAATTTGAGAACAGGAATTTCTTCTAGAAACTTCCCATAGGGAATGTTTGTAGGCTATGAATATATGTAGAGATGTCACTTATGTTTTCCCACCATGAAGAGAAGAAGGGTGAGCGGTTTTTTGTTTTGTTTTTCTTTTTTATGCCCATTAGAAGTCAACACTATGCTTATTAAAGTTGCTGAAAGGAGCCTTGCCCACGGGGGTTCTAAAGAATGTTATGTGTGGCATATTCACTCTCCATTCTGGCAGATTTTGATAGAAGAAGGTATGAGGTTTTTGATCTTTTCTATCAGAGGCACTAGGCCAGATTTGCCACACATTCAAGTAACACAATCAAATTCAATCTGTAAATCAAAACCAGCCTTTTTTCTTTGTATCTTGTATCTTGTCTGTTATCTGCACACTTTCCCAATGACACTTTGGATATCTTTTAATCAAAGCAAGCAACAGGAACATTGAAAAGAGGAAAACCTTCTTTTTACAATTAGACCTTAATTTTAGAGAAAACAAATTGTGGGGAAAGTGAATTTTCTTTGATAAAATATCTTGTGCAGATCACAACTTTGGCATTCAAGAAGCTGCAGTTGAGGTACTTAGAGTAGTAATTGATATATTGATAATGTATTAAAGCCATGACAATCAGTGATTCTCTTCTTTATTTTTAATTTCTGAAGTCTAATAATTCTTCCAATTCTACACCAAGCCTTTCCAAGGAGACAGTTCATTGTTTAGGAGTGAACGGGTCCCTATGGCAGTGTTATCAGTGCCTGCATGATTTAGTCAATTCATTTTATAAAGTAGTTGGGTTTTTTTGTTTGTTTGTTTTTTATTCCGTTTATTGACACTGTAGCTGCAGAAATTAGGAAATGTTTTTTAAAATTTGCCACATAGTATGGGATGCAGTAACCAACAAAAGCTGCTAAGTGCCAAACTATTATTTTACTACATATAAATATAAAATTGTTTTGTTGTGAAGTATAGGGATGTATTTAATTTTATGTTTCAAAATTAATCGTGACTTTCTTTGTAAATTGCAATTATTTCAGTATTGTGAAATAAATTTTAACTCATTTCATGCAGGTTTGTGTTTTAACATTCCACTTATGACTTGAAACATCTTTTCTTGATAAATTTTTGATACTTCTTTTTCCATAAGGCACTTTCACCAGCTGTATGTTGGAATTGGTGGTTGAGGATAAATTTAAAAATTTTTGATATAATATCTTTGGGGGAAGTGCAATTCATTTTCATTATCCCACCAGTAGAAGGAAAGTTGTCTCAGGTTAGAGTAAATTAATACTTAAAGGATTTCTCCTATGCTACAGTCTAAAGTAGATTTGTGTGTTTCTTTATTTAACACATCCAAATGTAGATTTTTTTTTTTAAGATTTAAGTGTTGAAAATGAAGTTTTGTTTGTGTGTGTGATAGTGCTTATATCCTGTGAGAGGGAAAAGGGAGAGATGAGAGAGAGAGTGTGTGTGTGTGTGTGTGTGTGTGTGTTGTGTGACTTGGTAAGTCTGTTTGTATATGTTTACTTCTTTAATTGTAGTTCCAAACTACATATATTACTGTCTCCTGGTGCTTCAGTTTATACTACTGTGTTAAACTCATGTTGAGTGTAAATATTTATATATTTGTAGTTTATGGCAAGTTTTACTTGGTGTTTGCATTTCTTTTCTTTAGTGGGACTAAGAACAAAGTTTACTAACTAGTATTTGGTATGCTGTAAAGATTTGGCTTAAGCAATTTCTACATTCATTGTTTATTTCATTCATTATTTCACTGTTTTATTGCTGTGAGGAGTTGATAACTGAAGGTAGGCTTTTTTGAAACTGTAACAACCAAAAAAGAACATGTGGTGGATGTTGGACGGTATGTTTGTATTGAAGGGTTCTATTTATTGCACTACCACTTTAATGATGGCACTTTCTTCAGTGGTGCTTTAGCAGTGCCTTTTTTATCATTTATAAGTGGGGGTGGGGGGTACCTAGGCAATGTGCAGGAAATACATTCTTTGTACTGACACAGTGAAGATAAGGCTCTTTGCTGTGGCACCTCCGTTACTTACGGTGGTAAGTGAGGTTTTTAGAGAAATGTGTTAGCTGCGTTGGTCCATTGGGTTCCATTGGGTTCCTCCTTCAGTGTACCAAACCAGGGATCCCACAGTGTTTTCCAAGGATCACTAAAAACACTGCTGTATTACCTTCTAGAATGTTGGCTTTCTTAATTCAAGAGAAGATCTGTGGTCAGATGAAAACATTTGATTACTGGGAAAAGAATGAGGTGACATTTCCAGTGCATTGATTTAAAAAGTGCTGTGGCCCCCTTAAAAAGCACCTGCTGAAAGGGAAAAAGGAGACTGCTCTTGTTTGGTGGCTGCCCCTTGAGTCTGTGAGCCTTGGGGGAGCTGGTGAGAGAGGAAACGCTGATTGGTGAAGAAGAGCCTGCCCTGGGTTTAATAAACAAGTGTTTATTGAGTGCCTACTAAGAAAATTCTGCTTGGCTTTCTGGGGAATTTCGCAGTGAGGCACATGCAATACTGCCATCCCTCTAGATTGTAAACTCCTTGTAGGCAAGGGCCCTACCCTGGTCATATGCTAATCCCAGTATTTAGCATACAGGAAGCAGTCAATAAATATTTGACCAATGAATATAGTATACTTGTAATCAAAGTAATGTTCTTCACAGGACTGAAAAGTACTCTCTGAGAGTAACTTATTTTGCTGGATTTTAAATGAGAAACTTGGTACACAAATGGGCTGGCCTCATAATATAGAGAGGGAAACTAGCACAGAATTAAAAATGCAAAGTGCCTGACATAGGTGACATACAACTCTGTGGTCTCTATATGTTCTATAGGATCTGTGAGACCCTATGCTTAGCACACTTACTAGCATTTTTTATCACATTTACTGTTGGGTTTTATTTTTTGCTTTTTATATAGGGCTCAAAATCTTTTCCAGAACATACTGCTTTGATTTGATCCTCACATTGCTGTGATGGTACAGCATTCTCCCCGGGACAGAGAGCAGTCTCTGAGGCCCAGTAGATGCGGTTTCATTCCCCACTGCAGGTGTGAGTGGAAGCCAAAAGCAGAATTCAGGCCTTTGGATTATCACTTTACCTTTTAGCCTATTAGACTGTCACTTACTTTTCTAGGCATATAAGGAGTTTTATAATCATATAATAATTAATTGTATTATAACTTAAGCCCTCAGATATTTTTTGCAAGTTGCACAGACATAAGGTGAAAATTTTTTGGTATTCTTTGTCAGTTAACTATAGGAAATTTCAGAATTTACTGGGGTTGTAAGAACAGAAGTAATAAGTATTTGCATTTCAAAGAGAAGCTGTTTTTACTTTAAAGGGCTAAAGCTTCAATTATACTTCCCTTTCTTGCCACATGTAGTCAGTCAGTAAGGGGAAAGAAATTATGTCTTAGAATATTGAGGAACATATTTTGCTAGATTTTTAATAATCTCTGCAGTATTCTTTTTAGCCAGTTCAAAAATTATAGAAATTTATGGTATAAAGGTGAGGAATGACCCCCTTGCCCATATTTGTGAAGAACATGAACTTAGGTTAAGAATTTGCCTTGCCTGCTGGCAATGAAGTCTCAATAGTGTTGAACTATAGATTTTTTCTGATATTTTGTTGTTGGCAAACCAGCTGATAACTTCTAAAATTGTTTGTATTTTTTAGAAGGAAGATCATTGTTATTTTCATTTTAAACATACCAACTTTGTCTCATTGCAAAAATTTCATATATGTGATATCTGAGGAGCTCAGTTATATTCTGTGGTCTGATGTATATAGTTGAGGAAAGTTTGCTCTTTTTTAATTCTGTCACTGAAGTTCTAAGTGATTTGAATTTTTTTTTTTTTTTAAAGATTTATTTTTATTGTTTTTTGACAGAGAGAAGAGGTAGGGCCCAGAGCAGTCTCCATAGTTGACAGCATTGGTTTTCCATATAGTTTCACTCCACAGGTGGGAGCAGGGCTGAACAGGGCAGGAACTGGGCCGGGAGCCTCCCGCATAGGCCCCAGCAAGAACTGAACTGGGGGCACAACCCAGTTCAGCATGTGGGTCCGCATGGGCCAGGGCCAGGATTCGATCCTCAGGCTCCGGAGCTGCAAAGCAAGCGTTTAACCCACTGAGCCATCTCAGCTTCCCCATGATTTGAATTTTTAAGCTCCTCTTTCAGATACCTAATGACAAAATCTTAGATACAAACACCTAAAACAAGGTTGCATAATTATTTAGGGAGGAGTGTTGGTTGCCTTCTCTTTTTTATTTTGAAATTAAAACTAATATTTAAATTGCTACTCAGCTGAAATTTAATGTTTGATAATAATGTCCTTGTGGCCCAACAAAGTTGTTGTAAATTCTTAAATTACTATGATGTGAATTATAGAAAGCATGAGTAGGAGCAGAATCTGGTACATACAGCATAAGATGAAATGGAAGAAGACGAGCCCGTTAATAGGACCTATGTAAGTAAATAGTTACTTCAAGTAATTCAGACCCCAAGTCCATGTAGGTTCATCATGCTTTCAGGTTGGTGAATTATATTAATTAGAACTTTAGCATTTCAGTACAAATCATAGGGTAAGTACCTTATTCTTGGTTTTCTTATTCATTAGTTACAAATACCTTAGAACCTTGGACTATACTTTTTCAAGTTAAACCAGTGAACTTAGTTTAAATATGACTATAGGTAGTTTGCTTTATCATGTTTCCTGTTTAATTGGATGGGAACTACATGCACTTACTCCCTTGTTCTTTGTGTTTATAAGGAAAATTCTGTTCTCAGCTACCTCATTATGTAGTGTTGTGCTTGATCCCCTGCCAATTTAGAAGAATCCAATACATTCTACCCTTTAACAAAAGCCTGGAAGCAAGCAGTAAGTGGCCTTGAGGAACAGAATTCTCTACGGTGTATTTTCCTTTTTTTTTTTTTTTTTTTTAAATAGGCACTTTTAATCAGGAGGAACAATAATTCTCCTAGAGCTGCTGCAAAGTGATTACTTGAAACTCAACTTGAACTTTAAAGAGTCATTAAAAGACTATGTTTTCATAACGGAGGAAAGTAGTATATTTAAACACACTGCTGTGTAAAACAGCTTAATTTCCATTCTTCTTGGGATCAGACAGGAAATTTGTTTATCTGTAGTTTGAACCAGTGTTTGGAATTTATTGGTAGATGCTTGGGGCTACTATTTTTTATTTTCTATAAGGTGCTATAATGAGCAGTTTAAGAATCTATTAAGTGTATTTTTATGAATTTGTTGCCCAAGAATCTTTTATTTTGATGAAAATATAGGCTCATTACTAGATTCTTCTTTAGTTCTGATAACCTGGGATTTTAAAATGAAACTGAAAATGTTTTCTAACTGCAGGGTTGAGGTTGGCTGAACAACATAGAATCAATTGCATTATACCTAAAATTGGGAGAAATCAGGTTTATTCTGTGTGTCAGTGAAATGCTCCACCTTCCTCACTTCCTATATTTGCCTTTCCTACATGGTACATGTTGGGCTCTGTCTCCTTAGCGTTTGTCACTCTACCTGGCCCGTAAGTTAGGGGGAGCCATGAGGCCCATCAGTTCTTGCACAGACCTTCCCTTCTAGGAGTGATTTCGTACAGGAATTACCCATTATCCCCAGTGCCCAGAAGCGTCATGCCCATTCCTAAAAACCTAGCATACTAGGAGTAACTTACGTACCGAGTAAAATCTAAAAATTTAACCATCTTTATGCATTAATAAGATTTAATTTTTATACTTGTGCTTTTCAAAGGACTTTTTTAAGGGCTTGCTCCTGACAGTAGAATGGTAAAGTTTCTCCTCAAATGGCAACAAGTAAACACTATGTGGATTTGGCAGCAGGCCACAAGACATTTCCTTACCGTAAGTGGTTTCCAAGAGAATCCAGGCTTACTCCTTTAAAGCCCTAAACCGTATTTTCATTATTTTGAGGAAAACATCTATAAACATTTGATGTGCCTCTCCCAAGCGAACCTAGTGGTTACAAACGTGTGGGCTTGTGCCAGGTGTGTGTGGGTTTAAAGACGTCCACTGCTGATGGCTGTGTGACCTTTGGAAGCCCTTTCACCCTGAAGCTCAGTTTCCTACCTATGGAAGTGAGATAGCAGGTATTTACCTCTTAGAGCTGCTGTGAGAATACAGTGAAGTGATAAAGGTGAGAACCGGGGCTTAGCCGGTGCCTTACACACAAATGGTGGTGGTGGTTATGGCCGCAGCTGTTCCTTTGCCGCTCACCTCAGCCTCTGGTCGTTGATTATGTCTGCTACTGTGGGGCAGGGGCTGCCCCACACTGAATATTCCTGACCTTAGTGCTTTCTTCATTCTCATGTCTGTTGCCACATGATATACAAGTAAGTGTATATTTGTGTCAATAAGATCGGTTATTTACTTTCTGGGCCCATTCCACCACTCTCCTTCTACCTCTCTAATATTTAAATTTAAGTTGATTCTGGATAGCTGAAACATCTCAAAATATATATTTAGAATATTTAGAGTTGTTACAAACAACTCTCAATTCAGAATTTGCCTAATGAAGTCCTCTAATAAAACCTTTACCAAAATTAAATTTTTCTTCTTAAATTATCAAAAGTAGTAGCCTATACTGGTCAAATAAACAGGATATTTTCTACATCCCTGTTTGAGATCAGTAAACCTAAATTATGCTTTCTTAACTTGGATGTGATATGATGTGAAACTTAAAAACAAACAAAACAAAATTTGTGTTATCAGTACTGTGTGTGTGTGTGTGTGTGACTTTTGCACCTTCAAATGAAGGGTTATTGAACAAAGTGATACAAAAGTGAGCTACTTAATTTTTTTATAATATCACTTTCTTTCCAGTTCAAATTATGAGACTGGTAGATTTATCAGTACATGACATGACCAGCTTATCTTCATTTCAATAAGACACAGTCTTAATATCTTTGTAAATAAGAAAAGGAAGTAGAAATAGGGTTGAAAGGGCTGAAAAATAGTCTGAATAGCCATACCCATACAGTATTGATAAGAATGGATGCTTGTCAGCCTAGACTGAGGTACTCTAACATGTCTGATTTTAACATTTTTATTAGTCACTTGTACAAAAAATAAAAGGTAGAGAAAAGGGCTGGGGAGGTTAAGTATAGAGTGTCAGGGTCTACAGTGCTCTTTACAGTCTTAATAAAATGGCTAAATATAAAGTCTCTGTGTAAGGTCAGAAAATATAGTTCTTAGTTGAAAAAGAATGATTGGGGGGAGGGGGTGAAATCATTGATAATTTGAACATAAGCCAACTGTTTAAAAATAACACATGTGTATGGAAGCTTGCTAGCTAGAAAAGGAAGTCTGTTCTCCTACTTCCATCAAGCATATGATGTATTGCTAGGCTCCTGGACCACTACATTTAGCTGCCAATTCCAGGCCAGGCACCACAGTTTGAGACAAGCTGGAGTGGCAGGCACTCTGGAGGATGGAACAAGAAGCTTTGAAGGCCTGAGGCTCTGGCCTGTAGGGAAGTCTTTAGAATGAACATCTCACTTATTCCAGAGGGCCTAGCTCAGGCCATCAGGCAGGAACTATAGGGACCGTTTTTGTTTTTGTTTTTTTTTAATCAGTTTTACAACTTCCAAATACAAATGGACTCATGCTAAAATGGATGCCTTCTGTGGTTCGCTCATCTCTAAAAGTATTCCCAAGGGCGACTCCACACCTGTGACTAGGTCAGTGAGAGAATTCTTGCATTGTGGCAGGATGTTGGTTATGATCTCCAAAGCTCCTTGCAAACCAGAAGTTTTGTGAACAGTTTAATAAAAAATTTAGTATTCATACTTTAAATTTTTTATGGTTTTTGAGGGGAGTCTTGCTTCCTTTTAACCTATGATCTCTCCCCTGATCTTTTGCCCCATCCTTTCCTCTCTGTCCACCACCACCAGTTCATGGTCTCTTGATTGTGGCCAGTGGCCAATGGTTATACCATCTTCAGCAGAACTTTCAGAAATGTATTTCTAGAGATTTCCCTAAAATCACATTGTCAACTACAATAGTGATTCTTTTTATATATTTTGGTTTTAAATCTCTTAGTAACTGCAGATTTAAGGAAGCTGATAAGTAAAAATTATATTCTATCCTTTAGGAAGAATTTCTCAAGGACCTGAATTCTCTCTCTCCTGTGAAGGCACATTGCAGTCTGCTGTCAGTTGTGGAGGGCGAGGGAGGGCACCACCATGTGACTCTGCCCGACCCCACCTGCCTTACGAAAGATCTGCCCGAAACAGGAAACAAGTGTAAGCTGGGACACGCTCCCCAGTCCTCAGGGCGGGAGCAGCAGTCTATATTTTCTTACTTGTGTGTGTATGTTTTCTCCCCGTTTCCTAAGTCATCTTCTCTTATTAGTTTGAATCAATCTTGTTTTTCCTCCCAATGTCCTATCGTGGCTACTCAAAGACACTGCTTGGTGGGATCTCGGAGAGAATGGGCTCTTCCCACAGCTGGCACTTCTTCCTGAGCCAGTGTAGGGAGTTTAGTTAAAGTGGAAGAGGTTATTTTGGTCATGTTAAGAGTATCCTTTTTACATACTTTTCTTGGCAATTGCATTCCCACCTTGCCCTCTTTTCCTCATTCCATACCTCTCTCAGCCTGGTTTTATAACTACTTGTATTATGTATTCTAAAAGAACAACAAAAAAGATTCTTTTAGTTCCCCAGACCATTAGCCTAAAAACATTTGTTGAAAAGGCATTCTTCTGGGAGCCACTGACCTGGACTTTGTGACTAGCACTTTCCACAGCCAACACTCCCTGGCTGCAAGAGAGCCAGACCTGTGACCCAGGCCTCAAGTAGCTTCCCACATCTGCACCACCCTGCTTCTCCTCCCAGGTTAGACCCTGGGAGGCCAGAGCCTCTCTGCATCTGAGGCATTGCCAACTACGCGTCTGTGAGCAACCATAGACTAGAACAGCCTCGCCAGGGCCCAGGTCAGACCCACCTTCCACACTTCCTATAAGCACTCAAGGCTCTGCTGAGCCAGGGGAAGGGGCTCTAAGTGCCACACATACTACCTCAGCACCAGCCGAGAGGCACTGTGTGGGCCCCGGGCCCTGTGAGAGATGTGCTCGGGGCCTGGGTAGCTCTTGGAAACTGGCACAAGCAAGCCCTCCTGTGGCCCTCTGCAGACCTGTGCCGGACGCCCCATGTGGGCTCTGCTCTGCACTATTTTAGCAGGCGTTCATTAGAGCAGAGGAAGGCAATTGCTTCCCTTTCTCTTTAGCTCTGATGGAAGAACACACGGCACTCCAAATTGTATATAGAGTAAGAAATTAGCATTGCTTGTTTACAATAAGAGAGAGACCTTTTCTTATTTTTTTCAAAAGGAATTTTTGCTTTAGTAGAAACTCTAGAAAATAAATTTATTATTATTAATCTAGCGTATGCTCATTGAATTTGAGTCACTGTAAAAACTTAGTAGGCTGTAGTACATGGGGCAAGGGGTATCATCAGCTTAAAAACAAACCTTCAGTTTATGTGGGTTTATAATAGCATCATCTTCCTATGTGGAACCCCAGAATTCAAGTTCTATATGAAAACACCCAGAGTTCATGGAGTACATAATGTGTCAAGTGCCCTTTAGTTGAAAAAAGCACAGGCTCTTTAGCAAAACTTTGCTTAATGACTAACGGTGGCTTTTTCTGCTGATCGATCTTTTCATTTTGACTTATTTGTAACACAACTTTTGTTTGATTCCGCGTCTCTTTACCCCTTCAAGTCATCAGTGACATAGTGATGCTCATTTTGTTTTGAATCAGACCAATTGGGAATTGTGACAGTCACCAAAAAAAAAAAAAATATCATGGCTTCGGCAAATGTTTTGAACAACGTTGCAGCCAGTTCTGCAGTGTATATTAATAGAACTGGGCATGATCAGCCGATTTAACTGAAGTACCTCTCTCCTCTGCACATTCACTCCCATCTTCAGCAGCAGCACCTCAAGCAGGCTCTGGCAGACGTCATTTTTACCACTGTGTGTTCCTGGTGACATAGATGTTTGTATCTATCAGTAAATGAAGTCCATCCATAACTCATAAACTTGTAGGCCCATTTGTTTTCTGGCACTGATGTAGGTCTTCTGCTATGAGAGAGAATTGTCGAGGGGATTCCTTAAACCAAGATTGTAAATTCAATTTGACTCTGTCAGACTGAGAGCCAACCTTCACCGGGGCCCTGGTCCAGCAGCGCGGCCGGCGTCACTCCTATTGGCCCATGCCTGTGTGGTACCAGGACCAAATACATGGCAGTCACTCTCGTAAAGAACTGGCTTTTAGCACACTGTTTGTCATTCTGTTGCTTTTAATACCATAATGAAAATTCTATAAATAGCACATAAATACCAGACTCGCAAAATGCCATCTTAAAATTCATTCCATTAAACACAAATCTTTGTTTAGTGAATGTTATCTATGTTTTCTGGCATGGTACTACAGAAGAGTTTTTAAGTTAAATCCTGCAGTTTTTATTATCTAGTAAGATTTCAAGTTGAGAAGTCTACTTAGGCATGTTTCAGATTAGGCTATATTATGTGTGATAAGGTATCCTGATCTTTAAAGAAATACCTACTACCGAAAAACAGGGATTTGCAATGAAAAGTACAAAAGCTAAATGAAATACATTATACAGAGAGTTCAAAATATTTGAAGTACCAGGAAGTTGCAACTTCCGAAATTAATACTCCTGAATTCAGTAGTGTAGTAGAGAAACTGTGTTAATGTGATTTAGTTGAAATGTCATTACTCAAACATCCTGTGGTCCAAATGTATTTGTTCTGTGGAGTAATTTTCTATCCAGCACGGTATGAAATTTAGCAAAGTCTTAAGTAATTTTGAATTAGTAACCTTTCTTACAAAGTTGCTTTATGGTTTACAAGTAATACTGATACAAAAGGCTATGTTAACTTTCTTAAATCAAGTAGCATGCACTTTGTTTACATGCTTCAGTTTATTGTGGGGTAACTGTGGGGTCAATCCCTTTTCACAAGCATAGGACTTGTGCTTTGGGAACATACTGCAAATTGTGCTGTTTTCTTGTACCGAAGATCAGTGAAAGTGTTTTATCTTTTTTATGTAGTTTGTATTGACTGGATTTTTATAATTGTAAGAAAACAGACACAGAGTGTTGTTGTATTTTGATCTGAAATTTGTGTGTGGTAAAGTAATTATGTTTTATGTATTGGAAGTTCATTTAAAACTTGAAATATTTTCTAGAAGGGTACCAAATAAAATGAATCATCTTTAAGCTGTTTGACCTAATAAAAACAAATTTGATGGGGAAGGCATTCTGATTGGCTCTAATTTTTGCAGTGGTTTCTGATAAATTATCATTATTAATATAGTTTGCCTTAATTTATGAATGAAACATTGTCTTTTTTTATGCACAACTTACACAGTTTGGGTGTCTGCTCACTGGATCCTGGCTCATGATATAAGATAACCTCCTTGGTAGCCACACAGTCCTTGCCATGGTGTCATCCAAACCTCCCAGAATAAGTTTTCATACTATCTTCCCCAAAAAATCAGTTTCGAATTTGCTTTCCTCGGAAAAGAGAAAGAAATTAGACTTAAGAGCAATAGTAAATGTTGCTGTCAAGGGTGTTGTTATATATTGGAGAATTTCATTTGTGGAAAATAGAATCCTCTATCATTTCCTCTTGCTACCAAGTCCAGAGTCTGTAAACCTACAAAGACAGTGGTACTAAAAAATGTCAAAGGCAGGGGACAAAGAGCTTGGAGTAGCAACCAGTAATGTCCAAGTTACATAAGCAAAGTCTGCTGGAATCACTCCTGAAATCACATGAAAAGAACAAGTGGGATATTCATCTTCAGTCATACAGCAGAGCATAATGGAGGTTTGCACATTGGTTTTGATTTTTTTCTACCTTGCGTGGCAAGAAGGGGATAAGGCCCACAGCCTTTTTATCTTTGGGGAGGGGGAGGGATGCTGTGGAGCACTTCCTTTGAACAGTCTTAGAAACCAGTGCCCATGGTGGCAGGATGCAAAGGTGCGTGGTAGGAGCTGGTAGAGAGTCTGAAACTCTGTCCTGTGATGCCCAGGCCTCCCACCAGCCAGCAGCACCCGGGAGTCCTGGCTGTGCCCGCTCACCCTCCGGGAAGCCGCAGCAGTCTCTGCCCTCTCCACACCTCTGTTTCTTGTCTCTAAAATGAAACTGAATCACTGGCTTCCTTGTCTGCAGGGCAAAGGCAGTAATTCATCATTACATAAAACCAGTGCTTTCAAAGTGAAGGATAAGCATGTCACACACACTGGGATGGCTACAGTGATATAATAATACAACAGTAGTAAGAATACAACAGAAAGTAAGTGTTGCCAAGGCTGTGGAGAAATTGGAACCCTCGTGCGTTGCTGTTGGGAATGTAAAATGGTGCAGCCACTGTGGAAAACCATCATTGGCTTCACAATGAGTTAAACAGTCACCATCTGACCTAGCGACTCTAATCCTAGGTGTATATACCCAAGAGAAATTAAAACGGGCCCAAACAAATTCTAGTATCCGAATGTTCATAGTATAATAGCAGCGCTGTTCACATAAGCCAAAAGGTGGAAGCAACCCTGTAAATATCCATCGATGGATGAATGGATATACAAAGTATGGTCTATCTGTACAATGAAATATTTATTCATAAGAATGAAGCACTAACACATGCTGCAATGAGAATGAACCATGAAAACACTGTGCTAAGTGAAAGAAGCCAATCACCAAGGACCACATAGTGTAAAATTCCATTTATACGAAGTGTCCAGGACAGGCAAGTCCAGAGAGACAGAAAGTAGGTGGAGTGGTTGCCAGGGTCTGGAGGGGTAGGGGGGTGACTGCTAATGGGTGCAGGGTTTTCTTCAGGGTAATAATAAGATGCTTGCATGACATTGTGAATGTACTAAATGTCACTGAAGTGTACACCTATACATAGTTTGTATTCTGTGACATTTATCTCACAACAGGAGGAGTAGAGCATAGGGAGCAAATGAGAGAAAAGATCAACACTCTGGATGCTGCGGGGTTGGGTAGATTGAGGAAATGGGGAATCCATTTTCATATCCCTGTGTGGTGTGCTGTAGATGGTTCTGGGGCAGCGAGATTTAGGGTGGAGGGGGCCACATGTCTGATGTGTGCTGGGACGTGGCTCTCAGCGTTGCTCACCTGTGTGTGTGGGGGGGGCAGTATTTAGAGGGTCTACGGATCTCCACACCATCAGGAAATTGAAAGGAGCCTTTAGAACTGATTTTCTAAATTAGATTCAAGAGGATCCAGCCAGACTGCCAGGTTCAGATCCAATCATCACCACCAGCTCGTCCTTTGGCTAGTTCCTTAGCTACAGGGTCGTGATGAGAACTACGTGAGCAGCCATGTGGCACGAGAACCATGGCTGGTACACGGGAAGATCTTGTGCCGGTTGTTAGGCTTTTGTGTCTCAGCTCCATCAGTGCCGCTAGTTATAAAGAGGGCTGAAGGGAGCCGCGTTTTGCACAGTCGCCGCTGCCCAGCCCAGCCAGCAGCTTCACCAGCGGCTGTCACAGTCTCCTCTCAGTCCCCGGGCATGGCAGGGCAGCAAGATCCCTCACCCATTTGCACGGCCTCCTAAACTTTGTAGGGCAGGGCTCCCCAGGCTGGAGTCGGGTGCTGAGAGAATTTCCCGCCTGGGAATCTTACGGTAAGGTGGATGTATTTTTATCCAGCAGGATATACTTATCAGCCTCAGCCCGGAAAGGGGAAACTGACTAACAATTCCAGGCTGGCCAGTCTCCAGCTGTGTTTCCCCAAAGCAGCTATAAGGCAGGGAGGGAGGGAGGAGGACGAGGGGGTGTCATCCACCTAGGGTGTTGGCTCCCCTTAGCTGTCTTTCCTCCTGTCCTGTCTAACACTTAACATCCTAGGGCTCGTGGTGCTGTTGTCATCCTTACAACATTCCTATGAGATCACTTATGTCACTCAATGGATGAGAAAAGCACCGGCCATTAAGTCACTTGTTCCAAGTCACATGGCTAGCCTAAGGCAGAGCTGGGAATTTGACCCAGGTCTGTCTGCTATATAGGGCTGCTATTTTCTATAGCTGTCCTTTCATCTTTGTGCCATCTTTATGTCGGTAGACACAATACAGCGGGCACTAACGAAGTGTCCCCTGTTCTAATGGGTCCCTACAGCACCTGGCCCTGGAGACATGGCCAGAAGAGCCAGCTGTGCTTTCAGCATTCTCACTCTGAAGAAAAACAAAACTTGAGATGCCTTCACCCCTTAGATCAAGCTTGTCCAGCCTGCAGCCTGCGAGCCACGTGCAACATAGGACAGCTTTGAATGCAGCCCAAGACAAATTCATAAACTTTCTTAAAACATCAGTATTTTTCCTTTTTTTAAAATAGTTCATCAGCTATCATTAGGGTTAGTGTATTTTATGTGTAGCCCAAGACAGTTCTTCTAATGTGACCCAGGGAAGACAGAAGATTGGACACCTCTACCTTAGATGGAGTGATTCCCCCTCGACTCCCCAAATACATCCATGCCCTAATCCCAGAACCATGAATCTGTTGCTGGGCATGGCAAAAGGGACTTTGCAGAGGCAATTAAGTAAAGGATCTTGAGATGGGAGAGTATCCTGGATTGTTCGGGTGGGCCCAATGTCATCACAAGGGTCTTTATATAATAATAGGGAGGCAAGAAAGTCAAAGAAAAGATGTGACAACAGAAGCAGAGATTGGAGTGATCTTGGGTCACAGGCCAAGGAATGCAGCAGCCTCCGAAAAGGCAGGGAAATAGCTTCTCCCGTGGAGCCTCCAGAAGGGACGTAGCCCTGCCATTGCCATGATTTTAGCCCAGCGTAACCCGTGTTAGACTTCGGACCTCGAGAGCTGTAAGATAATAAATTTAAGCCACTTAGTTTATGATAATTTGTTACAGTAGCCATAGGAAACTCATACAACCCTACCTTCTAGAAGCTGGATGAGTCTGGAGGGGTCCAGGAATAGGACCCAGGTGACACTGATGTAACCAGGGCTGAGAACCATCCATATTTCAGCCATCTTGCTTCCAGGGTTGTCCAGAAGACTCGTGATCCTGCTCCCCAGATCTGAACCTCTAAACTTTCTACCTGATAGAGGCTGCCGCAGAAGTCTCAGCCCTGCCGTCCTCTCTTCACCCAGGCTTCCTCCAGACAGCAGCGAGGGCCCAGAATCTCAACAGACAGACAGACCCTCCTGCCTTCACCAGCCACCTCTGCGGATCCCTCTCAACTTCTATAAATCCTGACCCCTCCCTTCACAAACCCTGGCACTACTACTGTGCCTCATCACCCCGTGCTCATCCTGACTGCCCCGTCTCACCCTCCAGGGCACAGTATTAACGGCAGCTCTTTACAGGGGACCTCTTTACAGGGGACGTGTCTGCTTCTCTGCCCCAACTGTGTATCAGAAGGGCTGAAAATGTTGAAAAGGCCTAAGAGGCTCCAAAGGGAAGCAGAGGCTGAAAGAACCAACGGCTGATTCTCTACAAATACAGATAGCGTCTACAATATGAGTAACCAAACATGGGCTCCTCTCAGTTCGTCTTTCATTTTTCTGCTTTCCATAGAGCACAGGTAGGAGAGATTTGGGCGCTACTGCCAGAACAATGGCTGGAGAGTCCTAAACAGCAACAGCTGCCAGACCTCAGGGTTAGGACTCAGTAGGGAGAGGTGGGAGCAGTGAGACACTAGGGGAGGGGAGCATCACCTGTCCCCGGGAGGAAACCACCACTCAGCAAATACTCTGCTGCCCTGGGGAAATGTGGGCCCAGGGTCTTCGGACCTGATTTTTCCAAAGAAGCCGGGAAGTCTTGAGTTATACGTGAAATGCTCTGGTCTTTCCACTTAAAGTTAATTTCAATTTGTTGGGTGTTTTTTTGGAAAAAGTATGACACTACTCAGACCAAGCAAATATGTCTGTAGGCCTGATTTCTGACGTCTGCTCTATTTGTCACCTTGTTGATGTCTTTCCTACCCTGGGGTAGATTGAAAAACATGGGCATATGAGAGGTCGTTTTCTCATCTCCTGAATTTGGGCCAGTCTTATGACTTGCTTTGCCAATAGAATGTGACAGAACTGACACTGTGCTAGTTCCAAAGGTGGGTCCAGAATGGCCTTTGCCGTTGGCCTCTTGAAACCCTCTAGCCCCGGTCGAGCCACCTGGTGACAGCTGAGGCTACAAATGATGTCAGACAAAAATCAGCAAAAGAACTGCCCGGCTGAGCCCAGCCCACATTGCAGAATTGTGAGGAAATGAATGATGGTCACTTTAAGCCTTATGTTTCAGGGTGTTTCAGCAATAGATAACTGACACACAGCCTTTATTACAATTACTCATCATCTTTATTTGTTTACTTTTTTGTCTCCCCTGCTTGCCCCACTTTCCACACTCCCTGGAATGCTGGCTCCATTAGCCCCCAGGTCTTGTCTGTCTTGTTCCCTGTTGGTTCTCAGTGCCTCTTAAAATGCCCCATGGGTGCTCAGTAAATATTTGTTGAAAGAATGAATAAACGAGTGTTGAAGTCAACAAACGTTTGTGATGCCAACCACTTGTCACAAGACACCAAGCTGGAAATGAGAGTGATCCAATCCCTCCCTGAGGTTACTCATTAGCTTCCTAGACTTGTGGCTCATCGGCCGTCATGTTATTTTAAATCGATAATTTAGGCAGGTCCCTTAGACCCCTGGCCGATAGGTCAGCCACATCCCATTGTAGCATGCATACAGAGTGGAAAAGGTCTGGCTTGACACTTGGGCAGGTTTGGGCATGGATTCTGGAGTCCTTACCCCACCCCACCACCACCACCACTACCAAAGCCACAGTTGTCTTTTAAGTGGAAACAGGCTGGTACCTACTAGAAGAATTGCTGGGAGTCTCACCGAGAGGCATGTGTGCCTGGTTACACATCTTGCTCCATGTCTGGCCCGTGGGAGGAACTCGGGAAATGTTGGTCCCTTTCTGTCTTTCGGGAAAAGGCTTGTATCTTAGAGATCAGGGAACAGTTCTGACTCTGGTGTCGGCTACACTTTCTCTGCTCTCTGTCAGCCTCTAACCCGTCCTCTCAGGCCCAGGCCGAGCCCTGGAGCCTTCCCCCAGCCTAGCGCTCCTGGCTGCTTCTCATCAGTGATGTGGCGGGATCCCACCCTTCAGGAGAGTGCTTCTGGCCACCTCTTGGGCCACCTGGGCTACCTCATCACAACAACCAGCATGATTGTTGCATCACTGAGGTCACCATTAATGCAGTCCTACTCTGTCTTCCATCATTTGAATTCTCACAAACACCTGTGAGATATTTTCAGATGAGAAAAGACTCATAGAGTTGAAGTCACATGTGGGAGACGGATTTGAGTGACTTGGAAAGAGGTGAGACCAGACCAGAGTCACAGCCTCCCACATCCTCTCTGGACCTGAATTTCTGCTCATCTGTCTCAGGGACATCAGGATCCAGCAGTATGTGACTTAGAAAGAAAGGGGGCTGGTTCCTTCTCAGGAACACTCATGGACTCTGCTCAATCAATCCTGGGTGGAACCCCCACAGCCCTGGGCAAAGGCAGGGCTGGGATGACTTCATGTTTGGATTAGGGACTTTCAGGATGGGACAAAGCTTGCCTTTATTTCAAGGCTGATGACCTCGATCGGAGTGGGTGACCTGCCTCTTCACTGATGAGATCCAAACAGGTTGCTGAATAAAGAGTGACATAGACCCAAAGGACGTCTGAGCAGAGCAGCCCTCCAGCATTTCCTGATACCTGCTGGATGCCACCCACTGTCCCAGGGGGCCCAAGACACCAGCCTGCCGTGGAGACTCTGGCCTGGTGCACCTCACCTTTGCTCAAGTATTGGAATCACCTGGGAAGCACTGACAACCACCTCTACCTGAGACCAATTAAATCAGGACCTCTTGGGTGGGACTGACACTATGGTGCTATTCAGAAGCTCTGAGGTTTTCTCTGTCTCTGTCTCTCTGTCAAAAACAATAAATCTTTTTTTTAAAAAAAGCTCTGAGGTTGATTTGCAACCAGGGCTGAGAACCACTAAACCCTGCTCTTTTATACCAGGTTCTAAGAATTTTATATATATAAATCAATTTGTTTGCACTTCACATGATCTTCTGGAGGTAAGTACTGTTATCATTCTCCCTGTTTTACAGATGAGGAAACTGAGGCACAGAGTGGTGAAGTCATTTGCCCAGTGCTAGCGAGGGGCAGGCCCCGGACAGGATGATTCCCGAGCCCGTGCACTGTAACACCACACATGGCTGCCAGATGGGATAGAACGGGCTTTGTACAAAAAGGGATGAGAAAAAGATCTGAAAGTCAAAGTGGGCCACAGGCCAAATACAAATGTCACTTTTATGGAGAAATCAGGTTTTTGGAGTGGGGAAAGGTCTGATCCAAATCCTAGGCCTGTCACTCCCTAGCCGCGTGACTGTGGGCAAGGTGGTGGTTTAACAATTCCGTGCCTCAGTCTTCCCAGGAATGAATAAGGAGTGCCCACCTCATACAGAGCTGGTAAGATAGCAGGTGGAAAACACCCAGCACAAGACCTGGCAAACAGGGCAAGCGAGTTCAGTGAGGGCTAATTCTGCTCTTGCCCTTCCTCCCTCCGCGCCTCATGTCTATCTCAGGCGTGTCTCCAGAGGGAAAACCTGGAGGGGCTTCTTCAAACCTGCTGAATCTTCATAAAGCGCCAGCAGCCTGAGACTCACCCGACAACTGACATGGATTTGTTTTGAAAGGGTATCATTGGAAAAGGCTGTTCTTCCCCAGCCAAGAAAGGACCTTTCTTTAATTTGGTCACACAGATTTGCCCAAAGTCTCTGCACGTCCACATGGTCCTGTTAGCCTCTGGAGGATCCTGGGGATCCCTGAAGGTCCACCCGACAACGTTGAAAGCCCTGTAGGAACTTCGGGTGCACATGTATCAGGCCTCATGCCGTTTGCACCAGCCGCTTCTACTGGATAGAGCGGCTCCAGAGGATGGTAGACAGTAAGCAGCTCCCCTCTGCCGGATGTCTGCAAGCACATGAGCCCAGTTAGAACCCCCGCTGCCTGCCTGGAGCATGAGCAAGGGGTCCCCATGTGCTAGGGAAGTCTGGGCTCTGGCTCAGCTCAGGGAAGGCAAAGGAGAGAGAGCTCTGACCTCAGAGTCCAGCCCAGGGTTCAAGAAGGGTGTGCACCTGCAGAGCTGTGTGGCATTGGGCCTGCAACAGAATCTTTGGGAAACTTGGTCTTCTTATCTGAAAAATTAGGCTTGATAATAGAAGTGTGGATTAAACTAGGCAATGAGGCTTGGGGCACATCATGACCACTCAATACGTCTTAGCTATTAGCAACAGTAGTTGTATCTGTTCCAATAATATCTGATCAAGCACCCAATACGTAAGTAGGAGTAGTTTTAGTCATTAAATAAGTTTAGTTCTGTGCTCATTGTGAGCGACTGAATTCTAGAGATACAATAAAAGACTGCCTGCAGGAGGGGTGGAGTGGGGGTGTTGGCAGGGCAGACCCCTATTGATGGGGACAAAAACTGAAATGAAAAGCGTAGGTTCATCGGCCCTGTGTCTTCTTTCTCATCGGCGGGGGACTGCGCGGTTTCTTGTGACTGATTTCCGCAGCTCAAGTGAGGAGAAAGGAGACCCTGTCCGGACACCAGCCACCACCCTCCCTCCCTCCCAGATGTCTGATTCCGGGACTCGGTCGGCATCACACGGCGGGCGATGAAAATGCCCAGCAGAGGGCGCCCCACACCCACAGGGCCGAGAGTTCCTCCACTCTCAGGATAGTGACTGGAGGTTCTGCGTCTCACAGAGCAGAGCCTGGCTCACTCAGGGTGTGGACTGCAGGAGAGTTGCACAGGACCATTTTCCTCTATGCCCATGTGTTAATTCAGGCCACTGTCATCTCCCCCTGAACAATCCAGGCCACCTCTGTCCCCTCCTTCACCTCCTTTCTTCTACATGGCCCCTACTGTCAGCTCCTGCCCCTTGGACAATCTAAGCAACCGTCCCCTCCCCCTGCAAGATACCTGCAAGCTCCTAACTGGCCTCCTGCCTCTGGTCTTCATTCCCTCTCATCCATTGTCTACCCTGTAACCAGGCTGACTTTTCTAAAATGCAAACCTGATCACGTTGCTCCAGGTTCAACACCCACCAGCAACTTCCTACTGAATTCGAATTAAGTTCCAGCTTCTTGCCGTGATTTATGGGATCGTTGGTCATCTGACCACCACCTGCTCTCTGGCCTCATCCCTCTAAGCAACAGCCAGGGGAACCACAGGGGTCCCTGGAAGGCTGGAAATTTGACACTCCTCTTGATAGTTTTTAAATATTTGCCCGTTTATCCAACAGGAAACTGTGGTTTTTACTGATACAAAAGCCATCCTCTCTGTTTTGGTGAACACTAGGCCTTTAGAACATGCATGCCATCCAAGAGACCTGCCAGTTGATCTGGAAATGTCTTTCATTTGATCAGGACATTGGTCACTCACACTCCTTAGAGACTGACTGTATCTTAGGCAGATTCAGCTTCAAGGTCTTGTTCATTATTAAAACCCTCCACCTTTCTGACTGAATCAGGGTAGCCATGTGCTGTTCTCAGACCTGCTGTCCTCTCACCCAGGCTACCTGAGAACAAGGGTGGCTCAGCAACAGGCACAAGTGCTGTTTAAGCTTCTGCCTGAGGGCACTTTCTGACCCCTCTCTCCTGATTCATTGCCACATTGCTGATTCATTTCTGAAGTATGCGTGCTTCTCGGTGGGTGCCCCTGGCTGCCTGATTCCTCCATTCCTGTCTCACCGTCATTCAAAATCTCTTCCCTTTTTTCTGACTTGGAGGCTGGCAAACATTCAGACCCAGTGCTTCTGTTATAAAACTAATATTTTATAATATACCTTTCTATCCTGAGGTTGAATGCATGTGTGTGTGTGTGTGTAAAACGCTTCTGTACATGTGATTTCTAAAACACCAGTTTAATGCCCTAATTATCATATAAAGGAGGGAGATTAAAAGGAAGGTAATTTTCATCAAATCATATGTGGGAGTGCTAGACCCTCTCAGGGGCATAAAGGACTCAGATGCTTGCTCTGATTCCAGGAACCCCAGGAAGACAATGGCCACCAGGGCAGGTGGTCACAGGTGTGCCCTGTGGGTGAGGCCATTGGTGACGTCATTTGGTTAACCTCCAAACAAAACAGAGAACAACCTTCCCTCAGCTGACACAGCGGTGGCACTCCTGGAAAATTCAGTGACCGTTAAAACTGACCAGAGAAAGGAAATTAGCATTTATATGTAAAATGAAGTTAGATGCTAGACGCAGATAAATTCAAGCAGGGTTTCGCCTACGTGAGTGCCCTGAGAGATGTCAGACTGTCATGTGGGACGTAGGCTCATGTTCTTGTCTTGGGGGACTGGCCGGAACATGTAGGATGTCTAGCCTCCCTGCCCACTGACAGCACCAAATGCCAGCGACTCCCACACACATTATTGAGACAAATTCCAACCCTTGTAGGGACACTTCTGGCCCCAGGAGAACAGCGGGCTAGTGGGTCAGGCCATCCCCCTAGCCAGGTCTTGCTTTGGCTCAGTGCTCCTCATACCTTTCCTTGATCTCATTGAGGGAGCTGCTCTTTCGGAGGGGCTCCATGCATTTGTCATTCCTCCGGGAAGCCCACCCTGACCTACATGCCACACTGTAGAGTCTTTGTTCACTTCTCCATCTCCCCACAGGAAGTCAGGAGCTTTTGTACTTCACCATTGAACTCCAGGTCAACCTCAGTGCCCGGCATACCATAGGCATTCAATAAGTGTTGGTCAAAGACATGAATCCTAGTAGTGGCTCCTGTTTTTGTGTTGTGCTCAACCAGCCCTCACATCAGTTCAGGAAGTATTCTTCTTCCCATGTTTCAGATGAGGACACTGAGGCTCAGAGAGGTCAGGTGACATACCCAAGGTCACACAGGGAACTAGGATACAAATGTGGAACTTCATTCTCCCTCACTGCCCTTCTCCACACCCTGAGTGCTTTCTACCAGACTCGTAATGACCCTGCGCCTCCGGGGTGGACAGCCCCTGGACTCCAGCTCGCCCTGTCCACCTGCTCTCTGCTCCTGAGCACAGTTATGCTTCCTTCTCCCAGCCTTTCCCTTTCTGTCCCCACCGTCTCCAGCTGAACTGTTATCCTTCCAGACCCATGTCTGATGCAATTCCCCCACCCCTGTCCCAGCCCTCAGGACCTTGCTCCCTGTCCCTTCTCTGCCCAGAGGCAGCAACGTTTGAGCCTGTATTCCAGGCCACCTCTGTTGGAGTCTCACAGGTGGAGCACACATCTTACTCCTTTACTCACGCCCCAGCCCCTTCCTGAGGTGCCAGCACAGGGCGGGGCCTGTAGCCCATCAGCGACCATGTGTCTGATCCCCAGACCTGGCTGGGTTCTGTGTGAGCTAAGTACCTACAGGCACACACCAGCAAGCAGAGGAGCAGGCAGGGGCACCTTTGAATCATCCCTGCAGTTGCTGGGAGGGCTGTTGACATGCACGAGGCTCAGTGTCCAGCACCAGCACCAGGCTGGCCCCGTGTCCCCTAGCCCAGAACAGGGTCAGCTCCACAGGTGCGGTGCGAGTCGCCTGCACTGGTCTTAATGGCTGAGGAGCAGGGAGGGCTGTTGGCGGAGCCACAATGTCACAGAGCAGAGAGAGCTGGGTCACTCCAAAACTACAGTGACATGTGGCTGGTGATGTATGTGGCCACTCTGAGCCTCTATTTCCTCATCAGTGAGCTGAGGGCTTGCGAGCAGATGATATGTTAGGGTCTACTCCAAGCTAAGGCACTTTAAAACGGGGTGTCTGGCTCTTTATAGGGGGTCTCCTACCCCGTTATTTTTTCTGTACTTTTAATTTCTAAAAATTAAGGTATAACTTGTGTACCATAAAATGACCAAACCTGAAGTGTACAGCTCTGTGACTTTCTGTGCGTGTTTACTCCAAGAAGCCACCACTGAGATCAAGACGTGGTGCTTGGCCCCGGGCCCCTGACTTCAGCCCCTCCCAGTCAGCATCTCCCAAGGTACCTCCCGTTCTGACCGGCACCAGTGGTCTGTTCTTGAACTTCAGCTACACGCAATCGCACCGGTGGTCGTCTCTTTTGGGCCTGGCTTCTCTCCCTCCACAGTTACCCATGTTGTCGACAGGTCACGAGTTCATTCATTTGTATCACCGAGTATAAGTATTCCATGTGTGAAGATGCCACCATTGATTTGTTTCCACTCTGCTCTTGCATGTGTAGGTCGTTTGCAGTTTAGGGTGATTCGGAGTAAAGATGCGATGAATATTCTTGTGTACGCTGAATTTATTTTCAATAGATAATGCAATCATAAGTTAGCCCCCCAATTCCAAAAGGTACTGCATTTGTTGTCTAGGGTTCTTGTAACAAATTACAGCAAGCTGGGGGGCTTAAAACAATAGAAAATTGTCCTCTCCTGGTTCTGGAGGCCAGAAGTCTGAAATAAAGGTGTCAGAAGACTCTAGGAGAGATTCCATGTTTTCCCTCACCAGCTCCTGGTGGCCCTGGATCTAAGGCTGTGTCTCTCCCTCTGTCTTAAAGATTGATTTTTATTGTTTTTTTTTGACAGAGAGAGAGATAGACAGAGACAGAGAAAAGGGGGAGGGCCCAGAGCAGTTTCCGTAGTTGACAGCATTAGTTTTCCACATAGTTTCACTCCACAGGTGGGCACGGGGCTGCGCAGGGCAGGAACTGGGCCGGGGTCTCACCCCAGAGAGAACTGAACTGGGGGCACTCCCCACTTCAGCACATGGGTCCACACGGGCCGGGCGGGATTCGATCCTTGGGCTCTGGGGTGGCAAAGAGAAAGCTTAACTCGCCGAGCCATCCCAGCTTCCCCTCCCTCTGTCTTTTTTTTTTAACTGAATTGGGGGCCTCACCGCATTCGGGAAGCACACCCCAGCTCAGCATGTGGGTTCACCTGGGCAGGAGCCGGGATTCGATCCTCGCTCCTCGGGGCTTCAAAGCGAGCGCTCAACCCGCTGAGCCATCCCGCTTTCCCCCCTCTGTCTTTATATGGTCTCTTCTCATGTCTCTCCTCTGTGTGTCCCACATAAGGACCTTGTCATTGGCTATGGGAGCCACCTAGATAATCCGGGATAGTCTCATCTGGAGGCCCTTCACTCAGTTACATGTGTACAGGCACACTCACAGGCTCTGGGGATTAGGACATGGGCATATCTTTTTTTGGTGGACCTCCACTTAGCCCACTATAGGTATGAAATACATGGAAGGAAGGGAAATGCTCTCCCTTCCTTGTCTCCCAGACACCCAGAGCCCTCTGAAGAGTTCTGGAGTGTTCTTCCGGAGACAGCCTCTGCATATGTAGGAATATAGGTGCATATGTATGTGTGTGTGTGTGTCATTTTTACACAATCTCGCATTCTCTACACATTTCTGCACTTGGCCTTTCTTACTTAATGCCTCTTAGATTTATTTTATTGTTTGAAAGGTGAGAGAGAGGGAGAGAGAGAGAGAGACAAGGAGAGAGGACCCAGGACCCAGAGCAGTCTCCATGGTGGCACATCATTAGTTGTCACATGGTTTTATTTCACACAAGTGGATGTGGGACCGTGTGAGGCAGGAACTGAACTGGGGGCTTCCTGCATGGGAGGCAAGAACCTTCGCTGCCGTCCTGGTGGTTACAGTTGCACTGCACTTCATGGCTGCAAGATAAGCACTCAACCTACCAAGCTATCCCAGCATCCCCACTCAATGCCTCCTAGTGACCATTTCATAACTGTACAGCTACCATGTTCTTTGTAACAGATACGTAGTACTCCACTGGATGGAGGTACCAGTTTTTTGTTTAACCATTCCCCTCTTGACAGATATTTAAGTTGTTTCTAATCATTTTCTATTTCTGCCAGTACCACAAAGACTATCTTAGCAAGTGATGTCTTGACCTACATACATGACCCTATCTGTGCAGAAAATTCCTATCTTCCTTTTGTTGCTTTTTAAAAGGCAACATAAGTGGATTAAAAGCCACCTTTAATTAAAAAAAAATTTCCATTATTTCCAGCACACCTACCCCTCCACATATTCCTTTCCAGCCTGCTCCTCTGTCAAAAGCATCTTGCAGAACTGCAGGTAGAAGACACATCATTTTTATTCTGTTTCATAAGATATTACTTACATCATAAGAGTTTTCCATGTTGTAAAACTCTAGTCATCAGCTATGTTTTCATGGCTGTGTGACAACATCCCTGGGCAGATGGATCTTGATGAAGCCATCACCCTATGTGGGCTCTTTAGGTTTATTTTCTCTTCCAGTTAATGCTGCAGAGAACGTTTTCCTTTCTACAGCTTTTTAAAAAAAGATTTATCGGGGAAGCCGGGATGGCTCAGTGGGTTGGGCGCTCACTTTGCAGCCCCGGGGACCGAGGATCAAATCCCGGCCCCGGCCCTTGCAGGCCCATGTGCTGAACTGGGGAGTGCCCCCAGTTCAGTTCTCTCTCTGTCTCTGTATCTCTCTCTCTCTCTGTCAAAAACAATAAAAAAATATATATATATATTTATTTATTTTTTTTTGATAGAGACAAAGAAAGACATAGACAGAGAGAGACAGAGAGAAAGGGGGAGGGCCAAGAGCAGTCTCTGTAGTTGTACATCATCACTTTTCCACATGGTTTCCTTCCACATAGGTGGGCAGGGGCCTCGCAGGGAAGGAACTAGGCTGGGAGCCTCCTGCATGGGAGGTACACTCCCTCGAGCCAGGGGCTGAACCTGGGAGCAAGAACCAAACTGTTGGAAAGCATGACCCAGTTCAGCATATGGGTCCACACAGGCCAGGGCCGGGATTTGATCCTCGGTCCCCAGGACTGCAAAGTGAGCACTTAACCCGCTGAGCCATTCAGCTTTCTCTCCTACAGCTTTTTATTAAGAAGAAAATAGGATTGGGGATGCCAGGATAGCTCAGCAGATTGAGCGCTTGCCTTGCAGCCATAAGGTCCAGGGATTGAGTCTTGGCCCCGGCCTGTGTAAACCCATATGCTGAACTGCAGCACTACTGGTAACTACTGTGGTGGTGGCAAAGGCTCTCACCTCCCATAGGGTGGTCTCCCAATCCAGTTTCTGCCCCGCACAGCCCCACATATATCTGTTTGGAATGAAACTATACCACAACTAATGATGTACTACTGTGTAGACTGCTCTGGATCCTCCCCCTTCTCTCTCTCTCTCTGCTCTCAACCAATTAAGAAAAGAAAAGAAAGAAGGAAAGGACAGGGAAGGAGGAAGGGAGGAAGAAAGAGAGAGAAAGAGAGAGAGAGAAGAAAATAGGATAATTTCTTCAGTATAGATTTCCAAGCATAGTATTATTTAGTCAAAGGCTATGAACAATTTAATAGGTTAACTACAAATCACCAGATTGCTTTTCCAAAGAGAGAGTTCCCTTGATACTGACACAAGGGTAGCTGGGCCTGCCCAACTCACTAGCCCTGACCCAGCATTATTAGCTGCTCTTGTCAAAAAGAACACAGTCTGGAGGCTTCCTCAGAGTACCTTGATCTGGGCACCTTTGACTTCTCTGCCTGCACCCCCTTTCCCCCACCCCTATACCGCTGTAGGTTCTGGCAGACCTGTCCAGCTTTGGACCCTAGCTCAGTGGCAGGTTCCCAGGATACGGAGCTTTTATTGCTGCAGTCAGGCAAGCCCTAGGCAAACTGGGACCTGTTGGTCAGCCTAGTAAAAGTTGGATGATGCTATTGTCCTGCAGAGACTTGCTGTGCGTGGAGAAGGCACTGATTCCATGGAAGGCCAACTCCAGGGACTGGCAGCCCCCCCTGCTCTGCTGCTACTAGAGGCAGGGGGCTGACAGGCTGGTTGTCAAACACCAAGGGCCCCATCCCTCCCACACAGACACACCGGGGTGCCCCAGTGCCCAGAATCAGGCCACACACAATAGGTAGTCAGTGAATTCAGGGATGGTTCTGGCCCTGTTTGCACATTTTCTCGTTCACCACATTTTCCCCGCACTGGGCGTTATTCAAAACATTGGAAATAGAATGAAACGGTGCTGTCATCTTAGTTGACAGTTAGTCAGCTGCACAACCATCCGTGCTTGAGACCATGACGTGGAGCGTCTGGCTTTCCTGACATGGCCATGGTGCCCCATGTCATGGCCAAACCGTCTTCTGCCTGGTCCCCTGTCCCACACTCTAGACACCTCTCTGAGTGTCACTGACTCCCTGTCCTTTGCTGTGTGTGTGTCTCTCTCAGCTTTCTCAGTTGGCCAGCTCTGGTGGGAACCCTAGACCTGGCCTCAGTTTCCAGAAGCTCCCACCCAAAGCCCCTGATGTTTCCAGGTGCTGGTGAAGGAGAATGAGGATTCTGGCCACTCTTTTTTTTTAAAGATTTATTTTATTGTTTGAGAGAAGGTGAGACAGATAGACAGACAGACAGATAGAAGGGGGCAGGGCCCAGAGACATCTCCATAGTTGTGCATCATGAGTTGTGACAGCTTCATTCCGCACAGGTGGATGTGGGGCCGCGTGGGGCGGGAACTGAATTGGGGGCCTCCCACATGGGAGGCAAGGACCTTTGCAGCCGAGCCATCCCAACCATTACAGTTGCTCTGCAGTTTAGTATGTGGCTTTGCACAGGCAGAGCCAGGATGATCCCCAGACCTCGTGGTAGCAAGGCAGGTGGTTAACCTGCTGACCTATCCTGGCATCCCCTCTGGCCACTCTTGAGGTTGAGCATTTTCCATAAATTTCTTTACTCTGAATTTCCTTCTCAGCTCTGGTGAGTTAACAGGCTCTGGGATTTGCATGCCTTTTTCACTGGAAACTGGGTTCATTGTTGTCTTGCTGGCAGCTTCTTTCTTGGCATATCTTTGTTCTCTTCCATTACCATGAGGTAGAAGATGAATTTTCTGTTTCTTTATGAAAAAAAATGAGAGAAAATTGCTATGTCATGTAGTTTTTCTAAAGTCTGTGTGTGTGTGCGCACATGTGCACACATGCGTGCACACTTGCAAATAATGAGTAAAAGGCTGCTTTCTGGAACTCACTGTGTATGGAGAAGAGCTTATAGTGTCAGCTGGGGAGAGAAGGTGAGGTATGCCTGGAGAAGGATGATAAATTAAAAAACATTTGGGGGTGCACTTTTTCATGGGGCCCATCCCTGCCCCTCACCTAGTGAGCATTCAATGCTGAATGCATGAAGCTTACCTTACTTCTTTCAATCCTTTTCAAGAAGCATAACATTCTAGATACATCTGAAGCCCCGATTTCAGGGGGCTCTCTTGTACCCAGGTCTTCTCGTGTCTGCCCATGGATATATCACCACTCCTAGGATATAACTTGGTGCTTCTCTCTGCAGGCACGGCCCTGCTCAGTGATGTGCCCATCTGGAGCCTGTAGCTGTGGCTGTGTCCTTCTGGAAGGGGCTGCAGAGATGAGAACTATGTTCATTTCCTGTGGCTGCCTTAACAAATCAGCATAGACGTGGTGCCTTCAAGTGACAGAAATGTCTTCTCTCACAGTTTCGGAGTCAAGGCGTCAGCAGAGTTGGTTCCTTCTGGAAGCTCTGAGGGGAAACCTGTGCCAGGCCTCTCTCCCAGGTTCTGGTGGCTGACAGCGGTCCTTGGCTTGTAGACGCTACACTCTAATCTCTGCCTCCATCTTCACATCACCTCATCTCTGTGTCTGTTACCTCCTCTCTTCACTTCTAAGGGCTTGTCATTGGATTAAGGCCTTGATCCAGGGTGAGACAAGCTCATCTCAAGACTCTTAATTACATTTGCCAGAACTCTTTTTCCGAATATGGCCACATTCACAGGTTCTGGGTAGACGTATCTTTTGGGGACCACCATTCAACCCACTGTAGAGACTATCTGTGAAGTGGGGAGGAGACTCTCTACTCACAGCGGTGGGGAAGGAGTATGCTCTCACCACTACGTGCTCCCTCTGACTCCCTTGCTCCATGAATGGCACCCAACCCTCCATTTCCTTTCCTCTCCTCTCCCCAGTGCCAAATCCAGTGATGACATGTTCCAGTCCCGGAAATCTGTCGTAAGGAACTGATGCCACAGGGAGAAGAAAGTCCTGCCTTTGTTGTTGCCTGTTGACAATATTGAAAAGTTGGAAAGAGGCCCCAGGAGAGGAGGTCATTACTTAATGACTTCAATAACATTCGTTCATGCAACCTCACTGAGAGACCGGAAAGTCCAGACAGGATGGAGAGAGCAGAAAACGAGAGAGCGAGAGGGGAACGCGTCACACATGGTGACCCAAGGATCACCATGCAAATTAGGAAGTGGGTGCAAAGGGAAATCTCAAGTGTTTCCCAGGGGCCCTGAGCTGGTCTGAGTCCCTGAAACTAAGTCATAGGGGGCTGAGTTGACCCAAGTGGACCAGGCAGGAACAGGAAGAAGGTTTTAGGAGGGGACAGCTTACGGAAATTCAGCCAGCGGGCACTGCTCTGCCTCTCTGGGACCCGGAGTAGCTACCAAAATGACAAAAAGATGGCAACACGAGAAGGCATAGGATTGGGTGAAAAATACAGCCTAAAAACTGATTCAAAAGCGTGCCTAGAAAAAGGAAACTGCCATATGATCTTGCAATCCTACTTCTGGGCATATACACATGAAAATAAACCAGGAAATGTGTGCAGACCCGTATTCTTAACAGCACTATTTGCAATAGTCAAAAGGTGGAAACAACCCAAATGTTCATTAACAGATAAGTGTATAAACAAAATATGGTATATACATTCAATTATTCAGCTTTAAAAAGGGAGAAAATTCTCACACATGTGACAATATGAATGAGCCTGGAGGATGTTATGCTAAGTGAAATAAGCCAGTCACAATAGGACAAATACCTTCTGGTTCCACTCATAAGGTACCCAGAGTATTCAAGTTCATAGAGGCAGAAACTAGAAGGGTGGGTGCTGGGGCTGGGGGGGAGGGAAAGGGGAGTTAGTGTTTCATGGTGAGAGTTTCAGTGGGGGATGATGAAGTTCTAGAGACAAATGGTGGTGATGGTTGCACAACCATGTGAGTGTACTTAGGGTCACAGAACTTGTCAAAATAGTCCATTTTATGCTATGTGCAGTTTTCAAAAATGGTGCCTAGTATAGTAGCTGATTGGTTTGGGCCGAGGGTAGGGGAAAGCGGAGAGCTTCAAATCCCAGCCATGCTTCTTTGTGCATTCCTTAGTCCATTTAGTGCATTGTTATTTCTACTGTCTAGGTGCTGCCAGGTGGTGAGGGTAGCAGACAGATGACTGCCTTCCTGGAGGGTGCAGGCAGAGAGGGGCAGGCAGACTTAATCAAGTCACATCATCCAATACATGCTGGAATTTCCTATCCATGATTAGCTCTGTGACCTTGGACAAGCCACTTCTCCTTTCTGGGATTGTGTCCTGCTCTGTATAAATGGAGACAATAATATAACCCGACGATAATGCTGGAGGATTCATGAACGCACTCTAAATCACCCAGGTGAGAATGCTTGGTTTAGAAGGTGCTCCATATGGGCTAGTTCCTTTTCCACTCTACATCAGAAATATATACGGAAGGACACACTAATATAATTTGTGTTGTGCAGGGATGGAGTCAGACAGCATACCGGTATCTATTTTTAAGTCATTCAAAACCCTGTTTTTAAATTTCAAGATCCTTTTGTATGCATAGAAGATCCAAAGTAAGAGTGGGTGATGGGATGGCAGATAGGATTTTTTTTTTAAGTTTCTATTGTTAGGGCTGAAGGGTGAGATGGTGGGAGGAGGAGAAAACAGGACAAAGCATCAGCCCCAGGTGCCTCTCTGAAGAGAAAAGCCTGCAAGGACTTTCTTCCCCACAACTGAGGGGGTTGGGAATTGGCCCCAGATTATCCACTAAACACGCCCAACCTAGATGCTAGTACTTTCTGATACCCGGCCTCCACTCCCTTTTCTGGTTCTTCTGATACCCGCCTATAAAAAGCTCTCTCAACCCCCAGAAGGGGCCGGCACCATCTTTCCCTCTTTTGGTGTCAGCCTGGACGTTTCTAATAAACTCTCTCCCTAAACTGGAACTCGGTATGGTCCTTCTTCTGCGAACCTTACACCTATTAAGGGATTTACTGGCTGGGTAATAATCTTGGACAAATAACTTGCCATCTATAAACAGTTTCCTCAACCACTAAATAATGTACCTATCAGTAGAGTTTGTTTGTTTGCTTGTTTTCTAACTATTATGAGAAGTTTCAAACCTTCACAAAAGAAGAATAGTCCAATGAGCCTTCACTACCCAGCTTCAACAACTAACAATAAATTGCCAATCTGATTTTATTTCATCTCTACCTCCCCACCCTTCCTCCTGAGAGTTATTTTGAAGCAAATCCCAAACAGACTTAAAAAATATATATCAATACAATATCATCACGTCTAAAAGTTTTAAGAAACAATTTCTTAACATCATTTAATATCTAATCAGCATTTAATTGTCTTCGACTATCCCATAAATGTATTTTTAATTTGATTCACTTGAATTAGGTCCACAGGATCCACATTACATTTAGCTGATAAATCCTTTTCCCCAGCCTTTTATTAGGACAATTTTCAAATATCCAGTGAAGGTATAAGAATTTTACACTGAGGGGAAGCCAGGAAGTCTCAGTGGGTTGGGCACTCACTTTGCAGCCCCAGGGACTGAGGATCGAATCCCGGCCCCGGCCCATGCAGACCCATGTGCTGAGCTGGGGAGTGCTCCCAGTTCAGTTCTCACCAGGGCGAGATCCCGGCCCAGTTCCTGCCCTGTGCAGCCTTACTCCCACTTGTGGAATGAAACTATGTGGAAAAACCAATGACGTGCTGCTATGGAGACTGTTCTAGGCTCTCGCCCTTCTCTCTGTCTCTGACTCTGTATCTCTCTCTCTGTCAAAAACAATAAATAAATCTCTAAAAAAGAAAAAAAAAAAGAATTTTACACTGAGCTCCTGCATATCCCTCGATTCAACCACTAACTGTTACTGTACTTTCTTTGTCTCCTGTCTATCTACTTACCTGTCTTTCTATAGTTGATGACACTTTTGAGTCTTTTTAAATCTAAATACTGTCCTCTCTCTGTTTTTTCCTTGCCATTTATTTGTTGAAGAAACCATGTCGTTTGCCCTATAGAATTTCTTATTTGAGGATTAACTGAGCTAATATGTGCATGGTGCTTAAAATGATAACAGGGGAAAGCCGGGATGGCTCAGTGGGTTAAGAGCTCACTTTGCAGCCCCAGGGACCAGGGATCGAATCCTTGCCCCGGCCCGTGCGGAACCATATACTGAACTGGGAGCTCCCCTAGTTCAGTTCTCTCTCTGTCTCTGTATTTCTCTCTCTCTCTCTCTCTCTCTCTCCTCTGTCAAAATAAATAAATAAATAAAATATATATTAAAAAAAAAAAATTTTTGTTTTAAGTCCCTGACTGCTACACCTTTTCACAGCCACATTGGTTTGTAGTCACATGTGAGGGCCTATTTTCACTTTGTTTGCTGGGTCCACCCCATCTATTAGATCAAGCTTGTCCAACCTGCAGCCCACATGGCTTTGAGTACAGCCCAACACAAATTCATAAACTTTCTCAAAACATTATGAGATTTTTTGTGTGTGTATTTTTTTTTTTTTAGCTCATCAGCTATCATTAGTGTCAGTGTATTTTATGTGTGGCCCAACACAATTATCCTTCTCTAATGTGGCCCAGGGAAGCCAAAAGGTTGGACACCCCTGGCAGACCTTCAGAACAGAAGGACCACCAGCATTTGGGCAGTTGAAGGTGGTAGAACGGTTGGAACTTGAACCAGAGGGGTTCACTGGAAATGGCAGGTAGGATAGGACCAGAGACCAGGATCAGCACCTTCCCTGGGGCTGAGGGTGGTGACACCAGGAGGGAGGCCCAGAGGAAGCTCTCAGAAGGTGTGAAAAGCTACAGAAATCCCAAGGGTGGGCGGAAGCAAGGCACACATCATTAGGATGGAGAGGAAGTGCAGCCTGATTCCAGGGCTGGGGCAGATGGAACAAGAGAAAGATAAGCCTCCCCAGGGATTTGACAGCACAGACTTGGACAATAGCAGACAGATGAGAAATACACAGGCACCCGGCGTCTTCCATTCGCTGCAGCAGAAGAAAAGCAGGAGCGTGGGGAAGGAGTTCTGGGTGAGGAGAGCAGGAGTTCTGAGCCTGGTTTTGCCACTCATCACCTGTGTGGTCTTGGGTCAGGGTCCTTCCCTTCTCTGAACCGCAGCTCCACCCACCTGCAAAATAGGACGGATGGACCAGACGTCACCTAAAGTTAGGCCTAGCTCTGGCTAGAAGGCACATGTTCCATCCCACTCACTGCTCCCTGTGGATGTAGGAGCGGGTGGAGGCTGCTGGGACTTAAACGTATTGGTGGCCCCTTTAGCATGTTTCCTTTCAAGATGGCAACCCCCAGGTACAGGCTCAAAATTGTGAGTCACCAAACCAGAGTACGAAACGAACGTAGACACTCGTATTTACTATCCTGGGTTCTGGTCTGCAGTCTGCCATTTCCTGGCCAATGAGTGATCTTAGGGAGCATTTTTTTTTTTTTAATAATATATATTTTATTTATTTATTTATTTTGACAGAGAGAGAGAGAGAGAGAGAGAGAGAGAGATACAGAGACAGAGAGAGAACTGAACTGGGGGAGCTCCCAGTTCAGCACATGGTTCCACACGGGCCGGGGCTGGGATTCGATCCTCGGTCCCCGGCGCTGCAAAGTGAGTGCTTAACCCACTGAACCATCCCGGCTTCCCCATTAGGGAGCATTTCACATTGGATTGGTGATGGCTGAAGAAAGGGTGGGGTCGCCTTTCCCACCCTGACCCCACGGCTTCCAAAACGCAAGTAATCCTCATGGTAGGTTTGGGCTGGTTAGCCTCTGAGGAAAATCTGCTTAAAATTTTTAGCCAAACAAAATGGAAAAGTGAATAAACATAGAAATAAACCACGTGCCTGAGTCCCTGGCCTAGGACCAAGCCACCTGTCAACCTCCTCCATTGAGCAACCACGTGGCCAGGGGTCACACTAGCCAGCTTTGATTTGTGGGTCATTGTCATTTGCGCTGAATGAAATTCATTCGCCCTTTGTGAGCTGTTCAGGTTTGATGCCTCAAAAATTGCCCGGTGAAACTGGAGCATGGTGGAGAAGCACAGACAATGGGTCGTCCGCCTGAATGGGGCCCTCCCTGCATGCTTCACTCAGAGCTGAGTCATGCCCCGCCCAGGGCACCTGCAGTGGGTCCTCTTGGATCATGAGTGTTCCCTATGAATGCTCTGGTTTGAGCGTGAGGATGGTAGGGCAGACCTGTGTCCATGCCGGGTTCAGAGAAAACAGGATGCACCACACCCTTCAGGGCTGGAAGGAGGCCCGAAAGGGGATGCATCGTGGTGAGAACTAGCTGGGGGCAGAATGGAGGGCCCTTCCGTGGTAGGCTTTGGGCTCTGTTAGGGGTTGAATTGTGCCCCTCCAAAAGATGTCAAAGTCCTCACCCCCAGTACCTCTCAGGCCGTGACCTTATTTGAAAATAGGGCTATTGCAGAGGTAATAAGTTAAGATGAGGTCACGCTGCAGGAGGTGGGGGGGGCTCATCCAATATGACTGTGTCCTTATAAAAAGAGAAAGTTTGGACACAGCCACACACAGGGAGAATGCCTGGAACAATAAGACAGACATTGGGGTGATACATCTGTCTACAAGCCAAGGAAAGCCAAAGATTGCCAGCAAACCACCCTTGGGGCAGACCTCAAACAGATCCTTTCCTTAACCCTCAGCAGGCACCCACCCCCCTGCCACCTTGATTTCAAACTTACAGCCTCCTGGGAGGGAATGCGTTTCTGTTGTCTAAGCACCCCTGCCTCACTGCAGTTTGTGTGCTTTGTTCTAGCTGCCCCAGGAAACCTGTTCACGTGTTGACAGACCCAAATCCTGGCTTGCTGGCCTTCTCTCTGGGAGACCTTGAGCAACTTATTTTCCTTTGTTGAGCCTGAGGCCTGGAACTGGAGACTCAGGAGGGGCCTGGCTGGACAACAGAGTCTTTACCTGGACATTTGGATGTGGAAAATTGGGCAACAGAGACCACTTAGCCCTGGGGACTGGGCTGAGGAGGCCGCTTCGGGCCCAGTGCCCGACCTAGAAGCAGAGGCAGCCAGAACAGATTTCCAGGGAGAGCAGGAACATAGACAGGGGAACGTGTCTGCCCCCTGTTCCTCCTGAGGCCTGGTTGCTCAGTGGTGGCTGGGTTCTCACATGCGTATTATTTCCCCAAACTCCCCTTCCTGGCAGTATCACGGGGACATTTTAGCTGATCTCTTTGCCTGTCTCTGGAAGAGCTTTGGGGTATACCTTTTCTCAGCAACAACAAACCTTACTGAGCAAGCGCCTGCTGTGTGCAGGCGCAGGGAAAGCAGCAGCTCCAGGTCCTGCCCAGCTGGTCCCAGGCCCAGGGAAGTGTCGCAGGGCTGCCGAAGGCCCTCAGACACAATGACCATGCTGCCAAGCCTGCTCCCCCGACTCCAGTTCAGAATGAGAACAGTGAGGATGGCCAGCCAAGTTCCAGCGTTTTCTACTCTTGACCATTAAATGCTTTTGTGAAATGTCAGACATCACATTCTTTCCCTTTCCATCTCTTTTTTCTCATTTTGAGAGACATGGGCGAGCAGAAGAAATGTAAAAATGCACAGAGGGGGTTAAAATAGGTAACACAGTATGGTTGCTAACAGAGAGCGGGCCTGGTACCAGATTGGCCAAGTTTAAGTGTGATCTAAGGTTAAGTTTTTTAACCTCACTACACCTCAGTCTTCTCATTTGCACAAGGGACAGAATAAACTTCATTGCAATTTTGTGAGGGTTAATTTAAAGGAATAAACATATGCAAAGTGTGTAGACCAGTGGCTGTCACGCAGCAAGCCCTATGTGGATAATTGCTATTATTATTTAATAGAGAAATGCATAAAGTTGGGGAGCACAACGAAGGAAGTGATTATTATTTGTAAGGAGACATTTCTTAAGGGGCCTGTCACAGTAGCCTACATGACTATCCTTCTCACCTCTAGGGAGTGATGGCCAGAAAACATATTTGTACAGCTTGGCTGGGGCACCGGCTGGGGTGGGCACTGGCTGGGGTGGGCATCTGGCCCAAGCTGAGCCAACCAAGGCCTTCCCTTGGAACTGGGCCAAGCAGATCCTAGTTTGATCCTGGGTGGTCTCTCAAATGGCCACCTTCTGTCCTGTCAAAGTGAAGTAGTGGAGAAAGCCAGAATGAGGGTGGGGGTTAGGGAGGGAGGCTAATGCAGAGAAGAGCAGCAGACACATATAAAGCAGACAAAAGTCCCCGGGTCCCTGATTTCTGGCTCTTTCGAGTCCTGGCCATCTTTATGTCTCTGGGGCTCTGTGAGATAACCTTGAATCCTTATAACTCATCTCCACTCTTCGTTAAAGCCACTCAGGTTGGCTTCTGCTGAAACCAGGTGTCTTGGCTAACACCTCAATGCTGGGGCCTGCTTATTCCTCATTTCTCTGTAGCTGTGAGGCTCTGCTCTTCTTGGAGTTACAAGGAAACATTCATTCCTTTCCCTTCAGCTTGGGAAGGCTGGAATCAGTTCCAGTTTCGTGCTGTGGCTGAAGGAGGAATAGATTAGGAGGTGAGAAACCATCTTTTCCCCCTACCATTTATTGAGCACTGATCTCATCCTAAGCATTGTTCTGAGCACTGTACAGTAATGTGTTCTCTCATGAGCTCCATTGTGACTATCACAATCTCATCTCTGTTTCACAGATAATGAGACTGAGGTTCAGAGTGCTTAAGAGGTTTGGCTTGCATAACCCAACTAAGGAATGTGGATAGCTGGGATCCAAATCTGAAGTTTATGCTTTTAAGCTCTTTACCATCTTCTGGATGGCATCTTCCCACTCTCCTGTGAGATCTTGGACAAACCCTTGATCTTGCCTCAGCTTCCTAATTTGCCAAATGGGATGATACCATCACCCTCGCCTGTCCGGAGGTCGTCTGAAGTATCTGATGCAAAGGGAGCTGTGGGTGAGTTTTTGAAGAGCGGTATGTTCTCCACACATGAACACATCCCGCCCTCCCCACTAGCCATACTTCCTTTCATTGCACCTTAGCAACTGACTCAGAGTGGATAGAGGGGAAAGAAAGGAGGTCACATTTAAATTGGTCAAGTTGACAGCTCATAGCAAAGGTGGTGTGGGGGAGAGATGCAATTAATCTTAAACAACACAGTGGTTTTCATTTTGAGAAATATGGTCCCTGGCCTTCAGTCCTCCATGTGGCTGTGCCAGGCCTGTGGCTATGCCGGGCATACTTTTCTATGAATCCGCAGTAGCCTGGCATTTGGGTTCTTCATAAGACCCTGTGAATTTAAAAAAAAAAAAAAAAAAAAAAAAGAATGGGATCTATCTTGTTTTTAAAAATTAAATCAATATAAGCTCATTGTAGAGAATGATTTTTTTTTTTTTAAGATTTATTGTTTGAGAAAAGGTGAGAGAGAAGGGAGGAGGGCCCAGAGCAGTCTCCATAATTGTACATCATTAGTTGTGACATAGTTTCATTCCACACAAGTGGCTGTGGGGTCACATGGGGCAGGAACTGAACCAGAGGCCCCCCGCATAGGAGGGGAGCTCCTATAAAGCCATCCCAGTAGTTACCAGTTGTGCGCACTTCAGCATATGGGTTTGCACGGCCAGGGCCAGGATTTGATTCTAGGACCTCACAGTTGCAAGGTAAGTGCTCAACCTGTTGAGCTATCCCAGCATCCCTCACTGTAGAAAATTTGGGGAGAGGCATAGAGAGTTGCAAAGAAGAAAACAAAAGTTACCCATGTTACATCATGCAATGGGTATATTAGCAACAAAAAGAACAGACCACAATACATGCACTAACACGGATACATCTTGAAAACTGTCTGAGTCAAAGACATCAGACCCTATATACCTTTTGATTTTATTTGTATGAAGTTCAAGAGGGGGTAAAACTATCGATGGTGACAGATGGCAGACCAGGGTTGTTGGGGGCCAGAAGTGAATGACTGGGATCAACTGTAAAGGGGCATGAAGAAACCACTGGGGTGGTGGGAATGCTTATATCGCTATCTTGATTGAGGTGGTGGTTGGCACAGGCTGATAAGTCATAAATGTACTCCCACTCCCACCCCTCCCTGCTGATGAGCCTTGAAAATGGGCTGACTTCATGTCAGCTCAGAAGAGGGAGGGGGATGCTCATCAACTTCAGGACAAAAACAACACGACTTGTTTCCTTAAACCAGAATAATAAGCACATTTTATTATGTGATCAGAACATTAAATGGCTTCAGTACAGAGTGTGTGTTCCATTTCGCTGGTGTCTCATACCTGTTAAAAATGAGGTTCGTGAATGATCTCCTAGCTGACGTAATTTTGAGACAGTTTTGAGACAAAGTTTTCAGAGAGTTCCCCAAAAGCAATAGCACCAAGTAGCTACAGAATTGGGACCACTTATGAATAAGCAATTTTGTCGCCTGCTTTTGGCGCTTGACACTTTATTACAAGTGTAGTCTCATGCCATTAAGTAGGCTCCAAACACAGCATTTAAGAGAGGCTGCACCTTATTCCACCCTTTGGGTCCCCCATGTTTCTTGACAGGCTGACAGAGCCGGTGGTGTGTTCGCTCCAACCCCCAGAGGTGGCGTCTGAGCAGAAACGTGCTGTTGCATGAGTGTGGATAATATAATCTTCCCCAGACTGCGCCCTACAGGATGGCTGGGGCGCAGATTGTACCCGCTGAAAGGGTGGGGAAAACGACTTCCTTTAAACCAGGGGTTCTCAACCAGCCGTGATTTCGCCTCCAAGGCGACATGTGGCAATGTCTGGGGCAATTTGGTTGTCATCAATTGAGGAGGCTACTGGCATCTGATGGGTTCAGGCCAGGGATGCTGCTAAACAGCCTACATTGCACATGACAGCTGCCTGCCACCAAGAATTATCCAGCCCCAAATGTCAACAGGGCCAAGGTTGGAAATCATGCAGAGATGCTGTATCTAGAGTGTCTGCTCTAGATTCCAGTTGTTGGGCAAATGGGAAAGGTTCAGAGAACTGAATTAAGAAGAGGGCCATGGGGAAGCTGGGATGGCTCAGTGGGTTGAGCGCTCACTTTGCAGCCCCGGGGACCGAGGATCGAATCCCGGCCCCGGCCCGTGTGGAACCATATGCTGAACTGGGAGCTCCCCCAGTTCAGTTCTTTCTCTGTCTCTGTCTCTGTATCTCTCTCTCTCTCTCTCTCTCTCTCTCTGTCAAAAATAAATAAATAAATAAAAATATATTAAGTTGTCTGGAAAATGACTACTTTAAAAAAAAAAAAAAGAAGAGGGCCATGATCAGGGCCAGGTAAACGTGGGTTCTAAAATGACAGTGGTGGGATGGGTCAGTGGGTTAAGCACTTGCTTTGCAGCCCTGGGGACTCAGGATCGAGTCCCAGCCCCAGCCTGTGTGGACCCATATGGTGAACTGGGGTGTGTTTCCCACACAGAAGAACCCCAGTTTGGTTCTCGCCCCCCAGTTTGGCCCCTGGCTCGAGGCGGGTGTGCCTCCCATGCAGGAGGCCCCAGACCAGTTCCAGCCCTGCATGGTCCCCACCCACCTGTGTGGAACGAAACCATTTCAAAAGCTGATGACTTACAACTATGGAGACTGCTCTGGACCCTCCTCTCTGCCTCTTGTCTCTGTCAAAAACAATAAATCTTAAAAAGAAGAAGAAAAAAATAAATAAAATAACAGTGGTGATGGGAACTAGCTCACACTTATTTAGAGTGCTTACTCTGTGCCAGGCTGTGAGTTTGATATTGATCATCTCATTTAATTTCTACAACTCTGCAAAGAGGTACTGTTATGAACCTGCTTTATAGTAAATCAACTGAAGATACACACAGCTGGTAAAGGAACAAGTAAGAGGTTATTTTCTTCTTGGCATACTTTTGGGGGTCAGTGGTGATATTTTTTTGGGGGGAGGGACATCTGGTTTCCTCCCACTCAACTGTGAGCTTCAGGAGGGAAGCATCTTGTGTGAGCTGGATCTGTAGCACCCAGCCAGGTCCCTGGTGCTCGGTAGGTGCTAGTAGGTAGGTGTTTAATGGAATGAAATGAACCAGTGAAGGAAGAAAGCAGGGCAGTGCAGCCTAGTGGTTAGAACATTGGCATTGCAGTTAGATGACCATTCAGCAGATAACCATTGGGCACCTACTCTGGCCCAGGCCCCAGAGCATTGGTTTCCAGCCTTTTCCCACTCGTGTATCCCTTTTAAACCCATTTCTATAAATTGTACCCCGTTTTTAAACCAGCTGTTTTTCAATACTGATACTTTTGTTCAGTGTCTATCTTAATATAAAATAGTAGAAATGTGGTAGTAAGTTAGGAGAGAAAAATTACTGCATTATAAGTACAAACCACAGATTTAATTTTACAATATTTGTAACAGTTAAATATGGATAATGATGATCAAGTATTTAACAAACTTTTAATTATTAATAATATTTGTGTTATCTGAAAAGTCTTTTGTCATTGTTATACCTTTCACTAGCCAGTTGAAACTTGGTGAGATCACTGAGCTTGCTTTGATGCACCTAGTTTCTTGAAATCAGGCTCAAAAGATATAAGATACAGTCCTAAGTTTGGACTTGCATTAAGCTTGTTGCAGTGCCTATTTTTTATGATGATGTAAGAAGAAAAAGCTCTTTCCACTAGTTCAGCATTAGTAAATGGTATTTGAGTGCCTTCACATGGAGCAGTTCATATGCCTCACTGACATCTACCCAGAAGATAAGAAGGTACTTTCTTTTAAAATCAGAATTTAAAGAAGAATCAGTTGAAAATTTGATTAACTACTCTTTTTCATTGATTGATAGTTTAGCTTCTTTGAGGAATTCTTCATTCAAGGGATCTGAAATCCAGATGTTTTCTTTTCCACATTGAGAAAAGTACTTATAAAAGGACACTTCAAGCCCTTCTAAGTGACTTATAATATTCTCTCTCACCTTTTGGGATAGGTGCAAGTTATTCTCAGATAAGTTGTGCGGGGTTTCAAAAAGTTCAGGCTGACCTCTTTCAAGACTTATTTTGTTTTTGACAGAGAGAGAGAGACAGACAGACAGAGAGAAGGGGGAGGGCCCAGAGCAGTCTCCATAGTTGTACATCATGTTTTCCACATAATTTCATTGCACAGGTGGGTACTGGGCCATGCCAGGCGGGAACCAGGCAGGGGGCCTCCCACATGGGAGGTGCACCCCTGTGAGCTGGGGTCCTCCCATAAGAGGCACGCCCCGGGTGGGAACCAAACTGGGGGCACACCCCAGCTCAGCATATGGGTCTGCATGGGCCGGGGCCAGGACTGGCAATGGATCCTCGGACTCCAGGGCAACAACATGAGCTCTCAACCTGCTGAGCCATCGCGGCTTACCAGGCTGACCTCTTTCAATACATGCTTTCCAGAAGTCTCAATTTTTTAATCATTGACTATAGTGATTGAGCTATTTTGAAGTCCCAAGTTGAGTTTATTTCTAGAAAAGTATCTGATAAATACGCTAGACTTTGAAGGTAATCACTGTCCTGAAGCTTTGGAGCAAGATGGTCTTCAAAAAATACCCGGACCTCATGTCTAAGTTCAAACATCTGTGTAAGTACTTTGCCATGAGATAACCTCCTTACCTCCATATGCAAAAGTAATGTGCTATGAATGCTGTTCATGTCTTCACATAGCACTTTAAACAATCTGGAGTTTCATGGTTGTGCCTTAATAAAAGTTACAACTTTTACAGCCTCATCAAGAATATCTTTTAGTTCACTAGGAAGAGGTTTGGATGCAATGTCTATGAATGCAGCTGTGACGCCATGGTACATGGGGAACTACTTCTTTAATTTGGCTGTGTAGGCCTATAAAGCAACCTGGCGTAGGCTTGCCTCCGTCAGTGCATACGCCACAGCAATTCTACCAACTACTGGTAATGTCCTTTTCAATGACATAACCATTGATTGCATTAAAAATATCTTCGCCTGTGGTATGCTCTGTCAATGAGTAACAAAGCAATAGGTTTTCCTCAATTTCATTTCGTAACAAGTACCGCAAGATGATGAGTAAAATACCAGTAGATAAATCAACAACATCTACACTTTCATCAACCTGGATGGAAAAGAATTTACTTTTTCTACTTCTACCTACTACTATAGCTTCAATATTGTCAGACATTTCCTGAATTGTATTGTTTGAAATTGGATTATTTGAAAAAGCAATAGTATTGATTTTGTGACACGTTCTTCCCCAACATACAAAAGAAAGAAAAGAAAAGCTATTCTTAATACAAGGATAAATTAAATCTTCAGCTATGGTGTGGTTTTTACCATATTTAGTTATGTGATAAGCAATACAGTATGAAGCCTCAATTATGTTCTCATTATCTTTCTTTCCTGACATCATGTATGAAGTAACAGTTGGATGCTTTTCTAAGTGCTGAAAATAATGTATTCCTTTGGTTTTGTTTTTTTGCATAGAATGTTTAGTTTCTAAGTGTTGCATGAGTAGAGATGGTTTCATGCAACTGTTGGATATTCCCTCCCCCCCCCCCCCACACACACACCCAAAGGCTTCGGACAGTCCCCTACAAATGAAAACCCATATTTAATATACTCTTGAGAATATTTACTTTTTTTCTGTGTAGTATCTGAGGCACGCACCTTTGTACTATTATATCTCCTGGTGTGCATGTACTCATAGCTGTGGACATGTGTTGGGAAGTATTTGGCAACAGGTTATAATCCACATCAAGTTTTGTTTTTTTTTAACCATTCCTGTTTTCAATCACTGATCCATAACTGACATGCTTAAAAATTACTGGCAGTAATAACTGAAACAATGTTAAACATTAAATGAAAAAAAAAACTACTTGAAAAGAATCATGACTAAAGACAATGCACTTACTTTTACAGAGTCAATAACTAAATTGATCAAACAGTTTATCTACAGATGGATTTATATGTCTGGGAGAGTTTTAGAAACTTCACAAATGTATTATTTTGAAACTGTGCGTAATGATTGGTAGAAAAGCAACCTGGGGGAAAGGTTCGTGGCCAAGCCCTCACCAATCATCTTTCGCTAATGTAATCTAATTTTGAAGTGTCTATTAACGGTGATTCAGATTTAACATTTATTGTTCTATAACTAACAGTTTGCATTTTTTTACTTGTTTTTCATCATTTCTGATTATTTTTCTTGTATCCCTGAATGGCCTGGCATGTACCCCGGCGGGTACCCGTACCACTACTTGGGAACCGATGCTGTAGAGAAACAGGCAGTTAGCTGGAGCTAACCTATACTGAGTGGCTCATCAGAACTGATTGTTAATTTTTTTCAGGAAGTTTGCAAGCTGGACCTCAAACAGCCATTAAAACAAGATTAAATTATATAAAGTTACTATTCAATATATCATATTTTTTAAGGTAATAAGACTCATCACTTCCTAGTTATTTTACTACATTTTACTAGTATCTCCATTCTGAAGGTTATTTATGTCTATTTTCAGGACTTGCCAATAGTTTTCTATAAAAAGGGCCAGAGAATAAATGTTTTAGGCTTTGCAGGCCAGGAGCTGAATCTGGCCTCTCAGCCGTTGTGCACTAACCCCGGGTCTGTTGTGTCTGTAGGATGGAAATACACTCCACAGTGGGGCGCATCTTTCCCAACTTGAAATCTGCCGTGGTGGGAATATTTACAGTGGGGACATAGTCAAACTCTGTGAGTCAGGGCTTTCCTTTTCTTCAGCAAGCTGACGGTTAAACATTTACCAGCACACCACGGACACATGATGGGTAACACTGGAATGAACCCTGCCCTTTTTGGAGGGTACGGAGTTGGGTTTGTACATCATTGTGTGGTGGGGTGGAGTGAGGAGAGAGCTGTGGGAAAGCTGGTGAGGACCTCCACTGGAGACCACTCAGAAGGAGGACACCCACCTACAGGCATGTCTACTAGAAGGAGCAGGGCTGCTAGACGAGGGTGCTCAGGTGGACCTCCCCTCGGGCTGGCCATAACCTCTGATGCTCTCTTCCCCCACTAGGGTCCTTGCCAGTTCATCATGTTCCTTGTCAGCAACCAGGGCAGCAGGCCTGTCTTTCCCCTTTGGGTAAGCTTAAGGGGAGACTTCAGGGACTCGGGAGTTGAGATGTGAGCTCAGGAAGGCAGTTTACCACCTGTTCACTACAACCCCAGCTCCCAGCACTGCACCTGACACAGTGTGGGTTCTTCACCAATGTGTCCCAGGGGTGAACCCACAGTGCGTTGCTGAACTCAAGTGATGCAGTGAGCAGGTGAGAGCAGAATGTGTTCCTTTGGGACCTGGCTCAGACAAGGAGGGATCAATAGCAAAGAATAGAGAAAATGACAGGTTTGTCTGGTGACCTTGTTGAATGAACGGACCTCCGGGAGCTCAAGGCAAGTGAAGTGTTCGTGAACTTCTGTGTTCTTCCTGCTGCTCCATAAACCTCTCAAGTTCAATGCTGACAGAGTGGACTCTAAGAGGCTAGGACCCTTTTTTAGAGAGTCTAGATTCTCGTGGCATTGAGGATGACTTGGGTGCATGATCCATCCATGGAAACTTGGCAAGCCTGTGTCTCCTACAGAGTTTGGGGGTCTTCAGGGAGGGGGCTTCTGATGGAATCTGATAGCCGGACTCAGATTCATTGCTAGGTCAGGAACCTGGGGTTGTGGGAGACGAGGGGCTCTGCAATGAGTTATGTGAGTCCCAGTCTAGGGGCTGGGGACTTGGCTATCACCGACTGAGCACCAATGCCATCCCATTGCCGGCCCCTTCTGAAGCATCAGGGAACAGGTGAGGCTGACGATCAGTCATTGCCTATTTGTTGAGCCCTGACTGAGTCCAGGCACTGAGCTATAGTTCTCTGCTGTCAACCAGGAACTCCTGGTTTCTGCCCTAAGGAGCTTCTTGCAGCATCTTGGGGGCTCCACGCCACTGACTTCAAACTAAAATTTAAACAATTTTTAAAGATGATTTACTGAATTCAGTATGTTCATCTCTTAGGCCTCTGCCCTGCATCCCCAGAGTACATGGTGTACCTTGGTAAACAAACACAATTTCCTGCACAAGCCAAGCGTCTCACCTCCCAGGAGCACTTGAACCCTTCTCTACCTGATTCCTAAAGCCCTCCTGAAATCAGGACATGTGCCCCAGTACCACAGCCCCGGCTGGGTTATGTTCCCTTTCTGTTCCTGGAGCCCAAGCACAGTGTGTATTGTCTTTATCATCCTGGACTCTGAGCTCCATGTCTGGGCCCTATCCTGGCCTGCTAAGTGAGTGTGAGCAAGTCACTCAGCCTCTCTGGACCCTTACCTGCAAGCAGGGATGGTGATGGCAGCCATGCCTAGGATTGTTATGAGAAGGAAAAGGTGTACATATGTACAACTTGTATCACATAGGAAGTATTTAAGGTACTATGGCTATTATAGGAATTCTTCCTGTGATGACACACACCAGGAGCTCAATAAAGGTTTGAACAACTGATCCAACCCCCAATGCTTAATGGCTTGGAGGCCAGTGTCACAACCATTCCTTGCACCCACATCTAGACCATGAGGTGGGGGCTCGGGTTTGCCCCTTCCTTGCTTGCCAGTTTTCTCAAAGCTATTGAAGCTTAAAACTTGAAGGAAATGCCAGTATGGGCTATGTCTTCTATTCCCTGCCCCCTGCCCTTGCCAGGCTCTGGGGAGATGGTCTTTAGGGAGCCCCCTGCTCCCCACTCCTCATCTTGTCTGTTTTGGGAGAGAGTGAGGAGGGGATTATCCCACCACAGGGACAAACTGCAGCATTCACGATGTGATTCAACACATGCTCACACACACACGTGTTCACTACAGGGCACCTTCACTTAACAAAAAGGCAAAAATCTGGGGGGTTGAATGGTATTCATTGCAGAAGCGCGGAGACCTGGAAGCCTGGTGGAGGAGCTGTGCACTTGCCGGGTGGTGTGCTGGGTGTCGCTCCTGATGGCAAAAAGGGAACACTTTTTATTTCAGAGTTGGAGTTCCCGAGTGACATTGTGGTTCTTTCAACAAAGATGCTTCCAGTATGGCTCCTTCTCAGGGCTTGTGCTGGGCCTGGGGACACAGAGATGAATGGCCAGGTCCCTGTCTGGGGAGAGGTAAAGCATGTGGAGCTGCTGGGGTGCAGGCAGAGGAAGGGCTGCTCAGTAACTTTGGGGTGGATGAGGGTCCCAGACAGGGTCAGACTCCAGGGGCAGAAACAAAAGGAGAGGGGCTGGGGAACCCGTCCCCTCCCACCAGATGGCGTAAAGACCCCAGCGGGCAAGGTGGCTACCCCTCTGTGAAAGGCCAGGGGACCTGCAGAAGGTCCAGCAGACGACAACAGGGCAAAGTGGGCTCATTAGGGGACATTTTCAATGTGAGGAAACACCCGCGTCTTAGAGCCCCGTCTGGCCAGCCAGATGGGCAGCCTGAACTGTAGAAGGGGGTGTCCGAGGTCAAGCGGTCCAGCCCCGCCCGGCCCCGGCCCCTCGGGTTTGCACCTGGCCGCCCCTCGGCCGTCCGCGCTGACCCATTCCGGGGTGCTGATATGTGGGATCCCCGCCGGCCGAGGCTGGTCCCGGGATCAGGTTCAGCCCGAGGGCCTCGCGGCTCGCACCGGCCTGGGCACCGGTGGGGGCGCGGCTGGGCGTGACGTCACGCGCCCCGCCCCCGCCCACCCCCACATTCCGGGCGGGGCCGCCCGGGGCCCCTGCCAGGGCGCGCCCGCCGCAGCCCCCTCCCCTCGGGCCGCACCTCCGCCGCTCGCGTCCCCCGCCCGGCGGCCGACTCCGCCCGCAAGAGGCCGAAGCCGCGGCGGCCGCCGCCGTTGCCGCCATTGACGTCACAGGGGCGGGCACATGACCCCGCGGGGACCAATCGCGCGGGCGCCGAGCGGCTTCTGCAATCTCTCAGCCGAGCCGGCCCCCGCGGCCCCCGCCGCACACTCGCCCGCGGACGGCCGCCCAGACACACGTACTGTACACACGAGCGGGCGGCGGGGCCGAGACACGCCCGCCGCGCGGCCCCCGCTCGCTGTGGCCGCTACCGCCGCCGGCCCTCGGCGCTGCCCCGCGTCCCCGCCCGCCCGCCGAGCAGGTCCGGCCGCCGCGACCATGCACCCGACGAGCTAGGAGGAAGCCGAGTCCCCGCGGCAAAGGACCGAGCGCCGGCCGCGCCAGCCGCCCGCCACCCCGCGCCCCGCGGCCCCGGTCCCTCCCCTGCGGGCGCCCCCAGCCCCACACCCCCCCACCTTCCTGGGCGGTGGGGGGGTGCGGGCCGCCGAACGGGGGCCCCGCCGCCCCGCAGCCAGGACAGCCCCTTTCCCCGCCCCCGGCCCCCTTCCCGGCCCGGCCGGCCATGGATCTGACCAGCAGCTCGGGCGGCGGCGGCGGCGGCGACCCCCGGCAGATCGAGGAGACGAAGCCGCTGCTTGGGGGCGACGTGCCGGCCCCCGAGGGCACGAAGATGGGCGCCGTGCCTTGCCGCCGGGCCCTTCTGCTCTGCAACGGGATGAGGTACAAATTGCTGCAGGAGGGCGACATCCAGGTCTGTGTCATCCGGCACCCGCGGACCTTTCTCAGCAAGATCCTCACCTCGAAATTCCTGAGGCGCTGGGAGCCGCACCACCTAACGCTGGCCGACAACAGCCTGGCGTCCGCCACGGTGAGTCGCTCCGGGCGGCCGCGCGCCTACACCCCCGCGAGGCGCCCCCTCCCACCGCCGCACCTGGAGCCCGGGGCCTGCCGGTGGGCACCCCGCTCCTGGCTTGAGCTCGGGTCTGGATTGTGGACTCCGAAGCCTTGCCCAGCCGGCGGCTCGGGGGAGACCCTTAGAATTCTGGGGAGGATCTGGCCCACCCCCGGGCTGAGCATTTGGGGGACCTCGCGGGCCCAACTCTTGGGTCTCTTACGAATGGGACCGTGGGATAGACCCGGGGCAGGGCCCTGATGGGGGTGAGGGTTCCGTTTCCGAAAGCCCATCTGGACCTGCGCTGGAGAGGGGAAAACAAAACAGCCAGAAAAAAACCCAAAAAAACAAAGCCCAAAACAAAAAACCCCCAACAACCTCAAAACCCCATAACCTAAAGAATTTCTTGAAGCCAATTCCTTTCTTTGCTTTACCCGTCTTTTATTCTTTTTCCTGCCCGGGCTGCCAGGCAAAACTGGGTGCTTCCCTTTCTGAAAAATCTCTTGCACATGGGGAGGTTGGAAGTGGAGGGAGTGGGGGAAGGGGTCCTGGACTATCTCCTCTTGGGGTGGGTGGGTGGGTGTCAAGTTCTTGTGTGGAAGCTGGCCTATGGGGCTCTGGTCTTGCATTGTCTGTGAAGGGTGTGTAGATGTGTGTTGGTGTGTAGATGTGTGTTTTGTGATGGAGGTTTTATTTTGTTATTGTTTTTAAATATATGGCTGGGACTTGGTGGGCTGGGTGAGAGGAAGGGGGGAAGTCAGTGATCAGTTTCTGAAATCAAATCTGCAAGGTGGGGGGAAAACAGCTGTGGTGGGGTCGCAGGGCGGGGGTGGCCAGCAGGAGCCTGAACAGGATGCTTTGTGTTTTGAAACAAGGGCAGTTTAAAGCACCAGCTCTGCTTGGGCCTGAGCCTCGCTGAGGGGGTTCCTTCCTCTATGGAGAGGTGACAGGTCTTCCCCAGAAGGCACATCCCCCCCCTGGGTCGGGTCCACTGCGATCCTGTTTACTAAGCACAGTGGGAGGGGGGGCAGAATCCACCGCCTGCCCACACCTGTGCCAAGAAAACCCAGCCAGGAAACAGGGTGTCGCTTACATGGCATGTCACAAACGTGTAGCGTGTGTAGACATTTCCCCCGGCATCCATGTTCCCTTGGCAGTGTATCACAGGCCGTGACACATGCTCCAAGGAATGGGGAGGGGGAAAAGTTAGCAGAAGAAACCATACTCCTTAAAACAGCTTACCCCCTCCTGAGAGCAGTGAAGCACACGAGGACTTTTATTCTGAATTTTGGGCCCGACATGCCGAGAACACCTATTTTTTTTTCCTTTACTGTGGGCACGTTGGTGCAATGTCTGCAAAGACTGCTTTCTCAGGAAGGATCACTGGTTGCCGTGAAGCGGCCCAGGCCCAGTTTCAGGCTCCTGCATGTTCTTAAATTTGTCCCGAGCCCCAGGCCTCCGTGTTTGGCTTTTCATTTGATGGAGGGAGAAGCCTCAGAAAATTCACAGGCACATAGCCTTTCACATTCAGGAAGGAACTGGTGACCTTAGTAGTGCCCTGCCTGAGACCTGGAGCCCCCAAATCTGGCTTTAGACATTTTCCCTGGCTCAGGGGGCTTCACTTGTTTGTGCCACCCCTCAAAAAGAAGGGGAGTTGGGATTGGGGAGAAAATGATTGAGAGGCACAGTGACCCTTTGTGGGAAGGACAGGCTCCCCTGGGAGAAGCCAGGAGTGTGTCCTTTGCTGCTGCTGGTGTCCACAGTCTGTGGGAAGCCAGTGTTGGAGGCTCCAGGCCCTCCACTTACCTCTGACTGATCAAGAGGCATATATGAGAGAGGAAAGGAGGAAAGGCTGAAGCCGTGCCCTGGTTTCCTAAGCAGCCAGGGGCCCTGGCACCACCGTCACCAGCCCAAGTGGGTGGCACTTTTGTAGCTAGGGCCTTTCTGGAGAGGAGCAGTGATTTTTGAGGACTAGGGGACAGAGGGCTTTCTGCGGAACAAGATCTCTCTCAGCAGAGACTTGCTCTGGCGTTGGGAAATATGGAAGCAGGGACTCTGGTCAAGTGTCTAATGAGCTGGCCTGATCCCCCTTCTTCTACCTATCATCACCATGCCCCTTGGGCAGGGGGTATCCTTAGATCTTGCCATGGTTGGGCTCCACTGGGGTTCATGGATCTCCATGCCAGGGCCTGTGAGTGTGGATGGGGACTGCCAAGGACAGGCTGGGCTGTGGTAGTGGCTTCCTGGGTACATGTAGGGTTGGGACTGCTACTGGGGACCTTGTCCAGGCCCTGGGAAACAAAGCAACCCTGAGGGGTTTACCCTGAGGCCTGGGCATTATGTAATCTGTCTGAATTTTATAGTGTGGCCCAAGCATTCTGTTGAGAAATATTAGCCCAAATGAAACAAAGGTGAATTTGAGTGCAGTTCACTGCAACAAAAAGCCCTGTGCAGCCCTGTGGCTTTGTAAAGTCCCCTAGCCCAGCTTGAAGCTGTTAATATGTTTCGTGTCCTTTCATGAAATGTACATCATCCATATATTACGCTATCTGTACAGCCCAACTCAGAGCCATCTGGTAATTATCTGGTTAACTGTGTGGGCTTCAGGAACGAGTCAGAGTGATTGATCTGGATTGAAACCAGTAAACAAACCATATACCAAACTTGCCTTTGCCCAAACTGTCTTCAGAGCCTGTCTACACTGATCAATTAACTGGATTGTTGTCAGAGATTAAGACCAGGCTTCCAGGACCACAGCTGCCTCAGGCAGGGGTGAAAGCATATGGGGCTCAAAGGCCTACCTGGCTGGTGGCTCCTACTGGCTACACACCCTTCTTGATTCCCTTCTGGTGAGATGGGCTCAGTCTAGGGCCTGGGGGAGTGGCAGTCCCCCCCACCCCCCTTCCCGCAACTGGCTGTAAACTTTGCCTTCTGTGGGGTCAGGTTGGAGCTTGCCCTCCTGTGCCTGTCTCCTGGGCCAGTTACTGATTAAATCCTTACAGAACCAACAGTGTGCCTGACGTGGCCTGTGACAGCGCCAGGCCTGATGCTCTCTGTGATTGAGACTTTGGATCCGGAAAGCTCATAAACAATGAAGGAAACACAAAGGCGACAGTGACCTGGCTGGCGTGTGAGGGGTGATTGGGAGGCGACCGCCCCTTCCCTGGGGTACACATGACCACACCTTGTGGGGGAAGGGCCTGCCTGCCCAGGCTGTGGCTTGGACGAGGTGTCTCATTCCCCTTTTGCATCCACACTTCCCAGTCTCTGGGCCTCCTGATCCTGAGGCTTTCATGGTGACTGCTGTGGTAGCCGATTGCCAGGCAGTCAGCAAAAGCAGTCCAGTCCAGCAAGACCAGAATCCATTTTGCTGTTCTCATGTTTGGGTTGAATTTGATCACCTGTTAGACATGTTTGTCCACTGGAAGAGGGCTTTGTCTATGTGCTTTGTTTCTTTGCACCAAAGAAGTACAAATAAGCTGCTTACCTTTTATTTAACCTCATTTTTGTGCATGGAGCACACAGCATCTCAGAATGGTGGATCCAATTCAAAAAGTCTTTTACTCATTGACCAAACAGGGATTGGAGCACAGGTGACAGTAGCGTTCTTTATTCTCAAGCCTTAATTCATCAGTGACTTGTTTTTAAATTTGTAGCACTCTTCTGCTCCGATTGAAATGTTTTTGGGCTTCTTGTCACGGAGAGGTAAAGAGAAGTCACCTTAATCCTCTTTGGGTTTCTTTAGTCTGGTGTTTTCTTGGGGAGAGCAGTCTTCTTCTGAACTTGGACTTACGCTTAGGAAGCACCTACTGGGTGTCAGATGCTGAGTGGAGAGTTTATCCCGATGGTGTGGTTTTCACTTGAGACTTCAAGTTTGTGTCCTCCAGGATAGTTAATAAGTCCCATGGGAAAGTGTCTGTGTGTGTGTGTGTGTGTGTGTGTGTGTGTGTGTGTGTGTGTGTGTGCGTGCGCGCACGCGTACATGCGCACATGCACATTTGTTCTTTTTTTTTCACTTTGTATCTTGCACTGATTCCCAGTGTGCCTATCCTTCCCACCTTTAATTTATGTGAGGTTTTTCATGGCAGTTAGTAAACACAAGGAATTTATTTTTCAATGCCATTTGATATGACAAAATTTTAGAATACATCAAATTTGTTTCCCGATAACTTGTCTGATTGGAGATGTTGGAGGAGAGGGGCAGAGACAGAGAAGAGAAAAAAAATCTCAATTTTCTGTAAACAGCAAACTTGGTCTGCCTTCCCCAGGCTGTGATAAGTGCATTTTAAGGACAGAGTACATTTTGATGCTGCCATTTGTTCGCTGGGTGCCATCTGAGATGCCCTTTCTGGTCAGGGGCGGAATTGTGCCCATCCAGGTGGAAGGGCTTTCACTGCTCACACATGGCTGGGCTTTGCTGCTGAACCGGGGATGGAGGCGGGCGAGGTAGATGGATGCTGCTGGCTTGGGCTCCATGGCCCACAGGTGGCTTCTGAACAGTGCCTGCTGACTCACCTGGCAGTGGGAGGGGAGGGTATTTCTGGGGCATCGGCATGGTTTCGGGGAGCCTGGTGTCCAAGTCACCAAAGCTATCGCGGTGCCTCATTGCCAGCCTTAGGGCAACACGGCATTCTCTTTCCAGGCCAGCCGGGCTTTGTAGGCTACCCCGCTGGTGTTTTGGCAGAAAGTACCTTTCAGATGGTCGAATTACGCCTTGATTAAAGGATTAAGTGAGATTAAGCCTAATGATTTAGGGTGTCTCTACTGTGGAGCAGAACATATTCCGGGTTTTCCTCCACTTGGCACAGGGTTTAGATTCTGAAGTTATGACTTCCTGGCTGTGTGACTTTTTGGCACATTGTTTTCCCTCACTGGGCCTTGCTTTCTCTCCTGGAGAGTAGGGTAGTCCTACCTCACTGACAGGGTTGCTATAAGGATTGGAGAGGATTCAGATTAGCACCTAAGAGGATGGCCAGCACAGAGTCAAGTTGTGACCAGGGGCCAGTATTCCAATTCACATTTTTCTAATTGCCCTGAGAGAGCTTCATGAAATTCTGCAGGAATGGAAAGGGTTTATCGCTATTAAAAATAAGCAATCTCCAGAGAAAAGTCTCCTGAGATGGGCAATGTGCTTGGGAAAGTTAGGGGTATTTAGCAGATCTGGTAGGTATGGAGGCAATGAAGTTGTTGAATGGTTTAAGAAAAATTCCTCAGGGGGCACAGTCCAGTTTCTTTTTTAAAATACCCCATAAAACTCTCTTTTTAAAAAATTGAAACAGTAATATTCACATCAAATAAATTCAGTGAGTACAATAAAGCATAGAAGAAAAAAATAAATTTTCTCACTTATTCCACCCCCCGCCCCCAGTCCCTAATTCTCTTGGGAGGCAAGCCCTGTTACCCGTTGTGGTGTATCCTTGCTGGCCATTCTGGCATTTACATGCAGTTCTGCACCGTTATTGTTCATTGGACAGTGTATTTTGCAGATCATTCTAGATCTGCATAACATCTACCTTGTTCTTTTTCACTGCTGCATAATTTTCCATTGTAGAGGGGTTATAATAATGTAGCTAGACCATCCCCTATTGCTTGACATTTAAGTTAGTTCCAATATTTTACTGTTTGTTTTTTTTTAAGATTTATTTTTATTGTTTTTGACAGAGAGAGAGAGAGAGAGAGAGAGAGAGAGAGAAATACAGAGAGAGAGAGAGAGAGACAGAGAGAAAGGGGAGGGCCAGAGCAGTCTCCATAGTTGCATATCATTGGTTTTTTCACATAGTTTCATTCCACAGGTGGGTGCGGGGCTGCACAGGGCAGGAACTGGGCCGGGGTCTCACCCCGCTGAGAACCGAACTGGAGGCTCTCCCCAGTTCAGCATATGGGTCCTTACAGTCCAGGGCCGGGATTCGATCCTCAGTCCCTGGGGCTGCAAAGTGAGCGCTTAATCCACTGAGCCATCCCAGCTACCCTCTTTTACTGTTTTGAATGAGACACTTTCCATTTTTGTTCAGTGGAGTTGTTTCTGTTTTGATAATTTGGATGTGTTTTGCTTATTTTTTAATCCCAGAGTGCTTTGCAAAGGTGAGATGACCCAACCTCAGATAGGGAAAGGGTAGTGCTGTCTGGGGTCAGTGCTGCCTGGGTGTCATGCTTCAATCTGGCTGAATGTCACTGGTTAGGGAGCCGCCTTGGAGGGAGTGGCTACCTGGCCGGACTAGTAGCTGAACACAGGTAAGCAGGGGGCTCTGACCAGTTGTGCTGGCCTCTTTCCCGAGGGCAAGTGTCTACGCAGCCAAGGATGGCTGTTTCCTGCTCTGCTTGAGAGCATCATTTTTGTCCCCAGACTTCCTGCTTTCCCAGGATGAAAGCCAGGCTGCGTGGCCCAGGGTAGAGAAAGGGAGGAAGTGAGAATGTCTCTTCCTTGCTCTTTGCCCTGATGACAAGGTGCCCAGTGCATGCCACAGGGCACCGAGGGAGTCCATGTGCCTTTGAAAGGACTTTGCTGACATCAGAGCCATATCAAGGGTGGGCGACTAGGTGCGTGTGGTCACACTTGCGCATGTGTATGAGGAAGGTATCCATGCTTATTGAGGCAAAGGGGACCGCAGAGACAACATTTCTGGTGCTGAAATTGGTCCTCATGTTCAGTCACCGTTTCTTTACACCTTGCCACATGCAAAGGGCTTATACCAGCATCTGGAGAGCAACCAGACCCAGCAGAGTGGTCAGGTAGGTGAGCTTGGATCCTGTTTCTGTAACTTCCCAGCAGTGGGTGACCTTAGGTAAGTCACCTAACCTCTGTCCTTATCTGTAACATTTGGATTATGGGGCTTCCTTTTAGTGAAGACATCAGGGTTAGGTGAGGTAACTCAGGGCAGCTCATTCATGCATTCATTCAACAGATAAATATCAATGGTCTAGAAACTTTGAAGAAAACCAGTCCCTGCTCTCCTGGAGCCTGCCTTGGTAGGGTGGTTGACAGACAGTAAACCTCTAAGCAAGTAAATATTAAGTCTGTCTGACGGTGACAGGGCCCCTGGAGAAAAGAAAGCATGTGGGTGGGTAGGGAATTTGGGGCTCAGAGGGTAGGAGCCTTGTTGCTTTGCATGTGGCAATCAGGGAAGGGGCCATATCTGAAGGGAGGGCATTCCAGGCAGAGAAGAGCAAGTGCAAAGGCCCTGAGGCTGGATCATACTTGGCAATCACCCAGTACAGTGGCTGGCATGGAATAAATGCTCTATAATTATCATTACTTTGCCTTCCAGGAGCTGTTATCATTAAAAAAAAGAAAAATACCTGAGCACCCAAACTATGTCAGGTGTTGGGTATACAAGCAGCTCATGGAGTTTCTGTTCTAGCACTTCTGGGGGCTGGAAGGGTGTGTGTGTGTGTTTGTGTGTATCTCTCCCAATAGTGAAGAGCTTTTGAGCAGTGCTTTAAGAGACTTAAATTACAGAGCCCAACAAAACTTTAAAAAACCAGCTCCCTTTGTTCATCCTGTGTTACAAGAATCCTAGGATCTAGAACACACTAATCATTGAATTAGCCTCCAGGGGAGAGGGGAGAGGTGAAGGGAAGTTTGTTGCTTAAAGACCCTTACACATGACTCAGCAGCTGGGCTGGGACTCACACTCAGGACTCCTGCCTCCCAGCACCTTCCAGTGCCTTCCTTTGTCATTGGCTCTCCTGCTTTTCAGTTGCTATCAGAAATTATATGATTGAGAGAGCATATAAACAGATCAGGCTGAGTAAACTGACTTTGGAGGGAAGCAGAGAAGCTGGATTCTCCAGTCCACCTGGTGAGGCAAGGCAGCCAGTGCTTCCCTGGGGCTGGGCTGGGCTGGCTCAGGTGGGGTCGTTGGGGGAGGGGAAGTAATGCTGCATTTGGTAGCAGTGTCCTGGATGGCCTGGGCCAGTCCTGAGCTCTCAGAGGCCTAGAAAAGCTGCAGATGGGAGCACACAGTCTGGGGAAAGCCCAGGCCTGGCCCCACTGCCTCCCGTTATGGCTCTCTATCCTACACAAGTGAATCGGATTGCGGCACGTGCTGGCGTGGGGCTCCTTGGGGCAGTGGAGCCATCTGTGTGGACAGGGCTGGGTGTAGTCAGTGCAGGCTAACTGCTGTAACAACCAGCCCCCATGCATGGCTGGCTTCATGCAACGCGGTTTACTTGCTCACGTTACCGTGCAGTTGGGGTTTCTGTCCCCTCCATTGAGTGGTGGGCGGGGAGAAGGGGCAAGCAGCAGGCAGAGCCATTTGTAGGTTGGTGGATCCCTTGGCCACAGCTCAATCATGTGGCTCCTCTGGCACAGTGGGAGGCTGGGGGGATGAGCTGTGTCCGGGAGAAGGGAGACCATAGAATGACTACGACTCCTACCCCAAGACTGCTGAGACACCGCAGTGGTCTGGAGTTCTCCAAGGTACCACCAGCAGCAGAGGAAATTCAAACGACATGGACTCTTTTGGCTCTTGGGTTTGAACTTGGTGGCAAGTCAGGAAAGCCTGCAGTCTTCTCTCTGCTGGGGAATAAACTAGGATAAGTGGAGCTATTATAAGGGATGGAGCAATGCATTCCTGATTACAGTGACATTTATTGTCTACCTGCTGTGTACCAGGCATAGTGCTCATTTACATTTTCACACAGTCCTACAGGGTGGGTGTTGTTATCCCCGTTTTATAGATGCTGCAACGGAGACGCAAACAAAGAGGACTGGGAGCAAGGTAGAGTTCTGAGACGAAGGCGGGTCTGCCCTGTGCTGTAGTGTGTATGTCCACGGATGTATGCACAACTGTTGGATATACGTAAAGTGATTCTTGCCTCTTGCAGAAACGTCTGTGTTGAGAGTCAGTGGTCTTATCAGTTTTGTGTTTGCCAGTGTTTGGCAGACATTCCTTTGTGAATTTGTCAAGTGAGTTCAGGAAACTGGTGTTGGAAAGTGAATGCCAAGTATTTGTAAAGGGTAAGCACCAAGTACTGGTTTGTGAGCTGAGTACCAGACACTTTGTGCAAAGGGAGTTTAGTTTCCCAGGTACTGTGTTCGCAAGGAGGGTGCTCCCAGGTACCCTGCATTTGCAAATGAGTGCTCTCAGGTACTACACTTGCAGAGTCAGACATAATCTTCTTTGCACCCCAAAGGCTTACAGCTGAATTGGGGTACACCACAAATTATGATGCACTTAGAGCAAAGTTCCTATTCTCAGAGAGGTTTATGCCTTGTCTGCTGTTTGGAGGGAGGAAGAAGTGCTGCCACGGGGTTTTAGGAAGGACTTTGTAGAAAGGACACATCTGGTGGGTAGAGGTAAGGTTGAGTCTGGCAGAGATGGATGGGGCTGGGGGTGGAGATGGGCAGATGGGGAGCAGTGATCAGAGGGAGAGAGGCCAGGGCGGGGGCACGTTCTGGGTGATCTGTGCCATTCTCTCCTGGTGCTGGGCACTGTGAGAGGATGTAGGCGGTAAAGGTGGGGACCACGTGTGGGGTTGAGGTTAGTGTTGGATTCACGGTGGCCCTTTCCAGCCGAATGGGCCCTGAGCATGACACAGAGAGATAGGACCGGCTACTGGCTGAGAGCCCAGGGTGCCCCTGAGTGGGAATTTGGGCAGTGCAAGGGTCTGAGTCACCACGCCCAGGTCTTAGTCACAGTAGTGACCGCTGCAGCAGCCACGCCTGAGTGTTCCTTTTGCTTGAACTCTGCTACACGGTCACGTCAGTGATCCCTACAACAGCCCACTGAGATGCTGTTACTCTCTCCATTTTACAGATGGGAACACTGAGGCTGCCTGTCAGCAGACATTTCTCTGGGTGAATGAATGAAGTGGGTGAGTGAGTGAAGAAATGAATGGAGGAGGCTGCGACAGCTGTCTAGTTGGGAGGTTCCTTCTGTTGAAAGGGAGAGGAAGGAGCCATGTTCAGACCTCCACCTGCTACTTCCTTGTAACCCTGCATGTTTCTGGTCCTCCATGGCTGGGGATGTCACCCTTCTCCCTTATCCAAGTTTGTCAAGGCCAAAGGAGCAAGTACGGGCAGCAAACCTATGGGTACCCATCATGTGCACACAGCTCCCCCTGGGTTGGACACAGGCCTGAGGGTTCCTGGTCTACTTCTGTGCCTACGAGGCTGCTGGGCCCAGCCAGCCAGCCTGGAGCTCCTGAGGGCTTCCACCAGAGGCCTCTGGTGCTTTCCGGATCCCGGACCTGAAACCTCTGCTGTGAGAGTTGGCTCACAGGGCTCCCCTTCTGGAACCTTCCTTGCTGCAGGCCTGGTGGGAAGGCCCAGCTGGCTCTGGAGCTCTTGAGGAGGTGGCACCGTTGGGGTGAGGCCCAGGGCAGAAATGGCGCCCTGCTTTGTGTCTGCAGTGAGGTCTTGGGCAGGCTGCTGCGGGTGTTGGGGGCAGGGCTGCCTGTTAGAAAGGGGAACAATGACTTGTGACGTCCATCTGTTGCTCTGGTTGGTTTGTGTTTCACGACCCTGTGACTGAAGCTTGCTTTGGGGCTGGGAAAATGAAAGAGCTTGAACTGGCCCAGCAGTTCAGTGGCTACCAAGCTTGCGGGGTCTAAACAGGGTCAGCTTGCAGGGTCCATGGGATCAGGTTGAGATGGGAGTAACTGTAGGACAATAGCGATAGCTTCCTCCAGCCATGCTGAGTCCCTTGGGCGTATTTGTGCATTTAATCCTTATATCAGCCCCTGAGGCTCCGGTTTACATGTGGGGAAGTGGAGGCCCTGAGAATTTCAGGTTATATAGCTGGAACCCAGTTGACTTGGGTTCAGACCCCAAGGCCTCCACAATGCCATAATGCCTCCTTGCCAGGGTTTGAGCACAGGGAGCTGGGCAGTGAGGACTGATCACCAGCAAGGCAGTGGTAGCAACAGCTAACACTTCCACAGCCATTCTGAGCTTTTCATGTAGATGAGCTTGCTTCATCCTCATGATGCCCTGTGAGGTGTTGCTGTCACCATCTCATTTTACAGATCAGCAAACTGAGGCCCAGAGAGACGAGGTCACTAGTTACCCAGGTAGTAATGGTGGAACTGGGATTTGAACTCGGTTGTTCAGCTCTCTATACCTTTGATTCTTCTAATTGCCCCTACTGTCTCTGCCCTCCCTCATGACTTGTTACTTCAGTGATCTGGATTATTAAAAGGAGACTTGCATCATGCCAATAAAAAAAAAGAGAGAAAAACTAGCATTAGAAAGTTTTGGTGTGAGGAAAATGACTTTGAAACCTGCTTCTTGCATCCTATCTGAATTAAAGCATTTTGGGGGGAAAGGCGACAGTTAGGAGAGGGGGTGGGCTGGGGTGGGTGACCTGGCTACATGGACCTTCTAAAAAGCCTTTCATCTGCTTGACTCAAGCCCCACCCAAGACTGTGCACTGGGTTCCTCAGCTTTTTGGAGCTACCTGAGCCACACTACCTGAAAAGGTATAAAAAGGAAGTTTCTAGAGTATGTGTGGATCTTGCCAGCAGCTGCAGTAAAGGGGCAAGGGTCTTAGCCAGAGAATGTTGCAAAGAGCAGAGGTCTAGGGGCTCTTCTGTTGCCTCAGTGGTAAGCAGGGCGCCCTCTGAGCCAGGAGAGCTGAGCCCAGCCTGGATCTCAGCCCCCAACCACCCTGGCTGTATGCTCTCGCGTAATGCACCCTGCTCAGCATGCACAGCAACCTTGCCGGACGGGGTCTGAACGCAGATTGGGGAGCAGCAAATACCCTGCTTCCACTTTGAAACCTGGGGTAGAGATGGAGGCGCGGAAGATCCTGCCTTTCAGGTTAGTCCTTTCCTAACGGGGACGCTCATCATCATCAGACAAAGTGGTCAAGCATTCAGGCCAGTGTTTTTAGATTCCGACACTTGGTATTAGGTCAGATAACCATGGTGTGATCTAGCTCTCTGTTTCCTCGTCTGCAAGCTGGGGATAACTAGCCATCTCTCAAGGTCATCCTGAGAATAGGTGGTAGGATATTGAAAGTGCTTAGTAGAGTGCCAGGCATAGGATCAGCGCCTAATAAATGCCCACTCTGTTGTCACCACCAGCCCTATGCCATGGCTGCTGCTTCTGTCCGCCCACATTCGTTTCCTGCTTGACTGTGGACTTCTTGAAGGCAGCGTCCTTTTCATCCAGGTATTCCTGATGTCAAAACAGGCCTTGGGCTGAATACAGTCCACCCTCCGTATCCATGGGTTCCTCATCTGCACATTCAACTAACGGTGGATCGAAGATATTTGAAGAAAGTCATGTTGTTGCTGATGTGTACTAAGTCTATGATGGTTGGGTCTGTACTGAACATGTACAGACATTATTTTCTTGTCATTATTCCCTAAACCAAGCTGGTCCAACCTGTGCCCCATGGGCCACCTGTGGCCCAGGATGACTTTGATGCGGTCCAACACAAAGTCATAAACTTCCTTAAAACATTATGAGATTGTTTTCTTGCCATTTTTTTTTTTTTAGCTCATCAACTAAAAAAATTTTTATGTGTGGTCAGAGATAATTCTTCTTCCAGTGTGGCCCAGGGAAGCCAAAAGGTTGGATACCCCTGCCCTAAACAGTACAATGTAACAACTATTTACATTTACATTGTATTAAGTATTATAAGTAATCTAGGGATGATTTAATGTATACAGGAGGGTGTGCATGGGTTATATGCACATACTACACTATTTTACATAAAGGACTTGAGCATCCAAGGATTTTGATATCTTCAGGGGGTTCTGACACCAACCCCCCACAGATCCTGAGGGATGACTGTGTAGTTGCTGATCTGTGGCCTCTCAGGGCCCCACTCATTGCAGTCTGTGAAGGGACAGACAAGCGTTTCACGTTTTCTTGGAAAGCTAGGCTCTGTCCAGTGACCTCAGAGCTGTCCTGTTGGGGAGAACCTCCAGGGTGTGACTTCAGGCACCTTGGGCACCCAGACCTGGAATGGACCCATTAGCCCTGGCTGCAGCCCCAGCCATCATGTCCCCGACTCGAGGAAGACAGAAACCCATAGTTGGGAGGGTTAAGATATTACTGGTGGTTTTTCACCTCAGCTTCCAACAGCAGTGCTTGGAAAATAAGATTTTGATCTTGGAAAATATAATTTAAGAACAGAATTGAAAGTTGCTTTTATTTTCCCAACGATATTGCCCCTGACACATGCACAGGACCTGAGCTGTGGCATGCCAGCAGGAATACCACCCCCGGCCTTCCACGAGGCGCACCTGTGTGTACTCTATACCCCCTCCCCCACTCCCAAGTGGGCTTTCAGTCTTTGACCCCTCACTTCGGTCTGAGATGACAGTGTGCCGTTTAGACAGAGCCCAGGAAGCCCCTCTTCTTTTGGGGTACCTCACTGTGTCATTGTGGCCTCACTCACACAGTTGGCGGTGACTCTGTTGCCAGGGGAGGGGGCTTCTTCCTCAGAGCCCTGAACATCAGAAATAAACCCACTGACAGGTGGCTTCATGGAGCTTGAGTCTGGTTTTTCCATCCCAATGTTCCCATCCCAAAGGGGGAGAAGGTCCCTCTCCTTCCTACTGGATGAGGACTGGGAGCCCCTGGGAGCCTTCTCAGAGGTGAGGTCTGGCCCCCTGGTGCTCCCAGGAAGGATTAACACTCCGTCCATATCTGCCCTTCTTTGTGCCCAGGACCTTCATCTGTGGGCTTCTCTGCTGTACAGCTTTTGGATCAGTTTGGCCGGTGGGGACCCTGGAGGGAGATGGGGCCTTGGGCTTCTTGCTTCAGGGTTGTGGTGGGTGGGCAGCATCTTTTAGCCGCAGCTCCTGTCCTGTCAATGCACCCAACCCCCGGCTTCTGTAACTGCTTCTTCCTCTTGTCCCTCAGGCCTAAGGGTAGGAACACATGGGGCAGAAATGGGGTGAGCCCCTCCTGGCTTGCCCAGACTGCCCCAGGTATTTGCACTTGATTCCAGAAAACCCCTCAATCCCAGGCAAACTGGGATAGTTTGTGACCCTGGGTAGAAATCCTGTCTCTTGTGCTTTCACTGTGTTCTGCCCACACCTTGCTATGTTGTCCTTTTGTTACAAATTTCTTCAAAAGACACCACTTAATGTCTGCCATCTGTTTCTTCCCAGGGCCCTGGCTGATACACTAGGAGCTTCAGGAGAATGGGGTTGTTTTTCAGCCTCTTCCTTTTTAGAATTCATAGTAACCAAATGGGCTGGAATGCTAACCATGAGAAAAAGAAATTAATCTCTTGCACTTGAACCCTTTTCTGAAAATATGCCCCTTCAAAGACCAATGTGATGTTGATGACAGTGACCATGATGATGACTATGATGATACTGATAGTGATGATAGCAGTGATTCTTTAGTTGCCCACTTATTATGGGCTTGTTGTGTTAAGAACTTTGATGTATTATTGTGTTTAATACACAATAGGATGAGGAAACTGAGGCTTACCAAGGAGTAATTTGCCCATGGCTCAGGATGGGCAACAAGTTGGGCCAGGGTATGAACCTCAGTGGAACCAGGGAGCTTACCATGCTCCCTGATGAGGTGTTTTACAACCTAGGCCAAGCCTGACAAATCTCACATGGCCGCTTCTGGCTTGGATGGCGTGTCTCACTGGGTGTGCAGGCAGTAGATCTGGTGTTTTCCACTTCCTCCCAGGTGGCAGGGCTGTGTTCATGGAGCATGTCGGACTGGCCGGGCGGCAGTTTGGGCTTTGCTGAATTCAACTGTGGCCAGTGTCGGAAAATGTTAGTCCACTCTTTCCTTCTCCACCCCTCCCCCTTTAAATTTTTTATAATTAGACTCAGAGGTAGCTAATGTTGGATGAGAGAGAACCTGCAGGTCATCTAGTTCTGGGATGGCAAATACATGACACATGGGCTGCCACTCCTCATTGCCTCACCCCTGGTAGACATTGCTAATCAATCCTGGCATAATCAATTCTTCCCAGTGAGCCTGGAGATAGCCATTACTAATGAATTGTTGGCCTGCAACATGTCTCCCACTGTGAAGGTTAGGAGGGACCTGAGACCCAGAGAAGTTAAATGACCCTCAAGGGAGTCACCGAGATTGTGAAGCCTGCTCCACACCAGGGAGTTCTCTGTTGAGAGAAGACTTGAATTTAAAGTCTGACATCTAAATGAAGTGTGGGGTGGGTGGAAGGACCTGGGTTTTGCATAGCAGTACATGGATCTGGGTTTAAATCCCATTTCCACCTCTTAACTGGTTGTAACTTCAGGCAAGTCAGGTGATTTCTTGGAGCCTGGCCTGTGAAACTGAAAATTATAATCTGAACATCTGAGGAATAACGGCATGGAATGTTTATTCCACCAGAATCTATTCATCCAGGCCTGGTATGTGCGGGGAACTGCTCTAGGCCTGGCATGTGGTGGGGAAGCTGCGTAAATGAGGCCCTGCCCTCAGGGAGCTCGCTGTCCTCATGAAGATGAGGCCTGGTTCCAGTAATGCTAGTTTTCTTCCTCTTTCCTTCTCAGAAACCTGTGAAATGGTGTTGTTACTATTATTTCTTCAGAGGCTTTTGAAATGATATTGTCATTTTTTTATAAAGATTTATTTTCGACAGAGAGAGAGAGAGAGATACAGAGACAGAGAGAAGGGGGAGGGCCCAGAACAGTCTCCATAGTTGCACATCATTGGTTTTTTCACATAGTTTCATTCCACAGGTGGACGTGGGGCTGCATAGGGCAGGAACTGGGCCAGGGTCTCACCCTGGTGAGAACTGAACTGGGGGCACTTCCCACTTCAGCACATGGGTCCACACGGGCCGGGGCAGGGACTCGACCCTCAGTCCCCGGGGCTGCAAAGTGAGCGCTTAACCCACTGAGCCATTCTGGCTTCCCTGGTATTGTCATCTTTTATCAACTCTTCTGTCACATCCACTTACATGTTGGCTTGTTTATGCTTCATGTGACTTGCTTTGGGAAGTGATTTATTTTTTCTTTTATTCCTGGTCTCAACTCCATCCTCATATTGGAGAGGATGGTTGGTGAGTCTGTTTGTCAGTCACAGTTGAAATGACAAATCCTCCTTACTGAATGGATGCACCAGGATACAGGGTCTTAGACTTCTTTGGAGTGACATACTGCTTTTTAAGGATTTGATGAAAGCTGTGGACCTTTCTGCTGCCCAAATGGTTAGGTGACAGGCTCATAAAATGTGGCATCTTTAAAGATTTATTTTATTGTTTTTGACAGAGACAGAGACAGAAAGAGAGAGAGAAGGGGGAGGGACCAGAGCAGTCTCCATAGTTGTACATCATCAGTTTTCGACAAGGTTTCATTCCACACAGGTGGGTGCGGGCCTCTTGCATGGGAGGCATGCCCCCTTGAGCCAGGGGGTGAGAACTGAACTGGGGGCCACCCACATGGGAGGCACACACTAGTTCAGCATATGGGTCCGCATGGGCCGGGGCCAGGATTTGATCCTCGGACCCTGGGGCTGCAAAGCGAGTGTTTAACCCGCTGAGCCATCTGGCTTCCCCAAATGTGGCATTTTTAAAAGAGGCATTTTTAAGGATTGATCAAATGGACACCTCCAGGTTATAAACCAGTCTGGGGAGCCTGTGATACTTTACTAACAGGAAATGGAACTTCACATGGAAATAAACATGTAAATGATTTAAAAAAAAGTTTCATTAAGTTCCACTCCTTTGGCTGGACAAGAGGGTTTGTCTACATCGCTTTTCCTAATGCTTGTTGAGCTGTGTTTAGTCTTCCTGGTTATGGTGAAGTATTTTTTCTTTTATCCTAGTCTGGAGTTTCAAGGTTGGTACTGTTTGCCCCTATAATGTTTATTTTAAGATTCAGAACAGTTCTTCCTTCCTTGATAAGACAGCACATTACTGCAGCCCTGCTGTGGTCAGGCCCAGGATGATCCCTCTGATATCGCCGATGGTGGCTCAGTGCTCAGCCACCCCCCGCCCCCCTCAAGCAACGAAGAGCAACCTTGGGCCCCCCTCACCTCTCTGACATGAAATCCTGGGACAGAGAATGACCACAACTCCTGGTGGTCAAGGATTAAAGAAGAATCAACATAAAAAAAAAAAAAAAAAAAAAAAAAAAAAAAAAAAAAAAAAAAAAAAAAAAAAAAGAAAAGAAAAACAGGCCCAGAGGATTTCCAAGTAGGCCGTGCTGGTTTCATATTTTACTCCTTGATTCTGATTCAGAAGTACGGCTCCTTTGTGCTGTGAGAGGTTGGTGTTTTTATGGAGTCCATGGTGTGGGGCTAAATTGAGCAGAGGTCTTCTGTGAGGTGCAGGGCGTACAGTTCTAATGTGCTTCTTCCTCGATACAGAAAGCTTTGAGGAGGCTGGCCAGCACAGTTAGAAGAAACCAAGGGTCTTCCTTGGTTGGTAGGACCCCAACTCATTTGAGTTCCCTCCTTTTCTTTGACTCTTCTGACATTAGCCAGGTACCCATCTTTAGCCATGACATGGTAAATGACTAGAGAGAAAGGGTTCCATAGGATCATTTCAAATTTAGACATGGAATTTTGCCAGGATGATTTCTTTGCCACTGAATGTTATGTTTGCGTGTTCTTAAGCCAAAAAAAGGAGGTGAACTTGCCCTTTTGTTTGCTTCATTACTCCCACCACTTTTGACAGTTTGAAGGGATGCGGGTATGTGTGTGTGTGTTTATGACTCTCAAATTAGTTTTTGAAAGTGTGCTATGTGCATGGAGACCTCTCCCTTTCCTGGAGATTTTGTAGGGAGCTCTGAGCCAGCTGTCTTGTCTTGCTGGGTACCAGTTGCCAAAGGCCAGCCTGGGTGAAATAATTGAGTCCCCATTTCTTGAGCACCTAATATGTGCCAGATGCTTACGTATCTCATCCTCGCAACAATTCCCTGGGGTGGGCAGTATCCCCATATTAAAGGATTGGTAACAACCCCTTGCCTCAAGGGTCACACAGCGTAGGTCACAGAGCTGCCATTCACCCCCAGGTCAAGCTGACCTGAGCCCATGTGATTTATTCTAAGCTCTGCACTTTTCCTGTGACCTCAAGGGATTTCCTGGGTGTACTTTATGTCTCCACCCTTATAAGATTCCACTGAAGGAGAAACAAGTAGGCTTTGGTCTGACAACAAGGAAAGGCCTCCCTACTGAGCAGCCTCCCTGCTGAGCTCAGGTGGGGCCGGGATTGTCCCAATCCTCCCTTCCCTATCACTGGCCAAGTGGCCTTCCCCAGACTGCCTGCTTTGGGATGAAATTGGGCTTGGTCTGTCTCGCCTGTGTGACCTCCCAGGGCAGCCCTGGCCAGTAGGTGAAAGAAGGGGAAGTACAGAGAAGGTAGCATTCTCATCAGTCTCTAATTCACAGGTGGAGGCTCCAAGGGGAGGGGGAGGGTGTGACCACTTAGCTGATGAGAAGCATGGCCAGGCTGAGCCTGAGGTGTTATATAGCCTGTATACCTAGAAGAGGTGCATCTCAGGGGCTGCTGGCATGAACTGGAGGTATTCACCTGCCAGTACCTTCCTGGAATCAGCTCCATTTCCAGAACTAAAGAACACATCTGGTTGCTGAATCTACCTCTTGTCTGGTGGGGGGTCTTTTGAGACCATTTAGGCCAAACTTGTCCAACCCACGGCCAGTAGGTTGGAAGGGTTGCATACAGCCCTTCAGAATGGCTTTGAATGTGGCCCAACACAAATGGTTAAACTTGCTTAAAACATTATGAGCTTTTTTTGCGATTTCTTCTCTTTTTTTTTTTTAAAGCTCATCAGCTGTCTCTAGTGTTCGTGTATTTTATGTGTGGCTCAAGACAATTCTTCCAGGGAAGCCAAAAGATTAGACACCCCTGATCGAGGCCAAAGCTTTCTTTCATTTTGCAGTTGGTCAGAACAGGCCTAGAGAGAGAGACTGTTCTCATGACCAGCCCTCCCTCAGTATAGCTTCTGATTTTCTTACTTTATTGCATGGTACCAACAGTCTTATTTATTTATTTAAATATTTAAGATTGAGTGGGGTTTTTTTTTGTTTGTTTATTTTTGTGGTAAAATATATGGAATATTTATCATTTTTACCATATGTAGGTATACAATTCACTGACACTAAATGCATTTACAGTGTTGTATTACCATCACCACTGCCTGTACCCCAAATTTGTCATCATCTCCAACATAAACTCTGTACCTGCTAAATACTATCTCCCCATTCCTCAACCTCTGTCAACTTCTATTCTATTTATACTTTCTGTTTCTATGAACGTGTCTATTCTAGGTATGTCCTATAAGTGGAATCATATAATATTGCCATTCTGTGTCTGACTTACGTCATTTAGCACAATGTTTTCAAGGTTCACCCATGTTGTAGTGTATATCAAGATTTCATTTCTTTTTAACTGGCTGAATAGTATTCTGTTATATGGATAGACTACATTTTGTTTATCATTTATCTGTTCATGGACACTTGGGGTGTTTCCATGAAACTTTTGGCTCTATGATTAATGCTGCCATGAATATGGGAGCAAATAGCTGTTAGTGTTCCTGCTTCCAGTTCTTTTGGATATATAACTAAGAGTGGACATTTATTTTTAAGAGACATTCATTCCCCTCTCTTCCATTACATTGGGAACTTGTAGAATTATTAGAATAATTACACAATACAAATAAAAGAAGAAAATAAAATTTCCCAGAATGCTAACATGCAAAATTGTTAATAATAATTAATAGTTTTCTAGGATGTTCGTTTGCATGTGGTGTTTTCCCGTTCACACAGGATTATGCTGTAAGTGCATTCTTTGGTAGTGTGGGATAGATCTTCATTTAGAACTATGAAATCCTTTGTGTAAGGCATTGGGACCAAGGGAGGAGGTGCCCCTTGGTCTCTGTGACTCAGTTGAATTAAAATTGACCACCTCTGGGAAGCACCCCTTGTGGGTGAAGGATGTGTCCCCTGTCTGTAACTGCTGTGTCCAGCTTTGCCTGCTCTGCTTCCTATTACCTGTCCCCTATCTTGACCGTCTAAGTCCTGGAAGGGCTGCCCAGCACAAGACCTGCCTGGTAGTGGTTGGTGCTCAATAAATATTTGTTGAGCGAGTGAATAAAGAAATGGCCAAGTGAAAGAATGAATGAGTGAAAATAGCAATTGAGGTTGGTAAGTAGCTGGTGTCCTGTCAGGCTAGATCTTTGTGCCTGTAGCTTGCAGCAAGACACATTGGGCAGAGTGGCTCTCAGACTGTGAGTTGTTCCTATTATGAGTCCTTGCTCACATCTGGTAAGGCAGAGGCTGTCCCGAAGAAGCTGGGTTCATGTGGTCCGGTTCACACCTAGTAGTAGAGCCGTGCATGTTCCCTCGCTGCACGGATGTTTGCTGAGGGTCTCCTGTGTATCAGGTGCTGGGCTAGGGGCTGAGCTATGGGGTGACCAAAGCAGGGTGAAGGGGAGACACGCTTGCACAAAAGAACACTAATTTCAGATAGTGATGAATGTGATGAAGAAAAAGTACGTCTTTTTTCCTTTTTTATTTTTATTTTGTCTCTTCTCCTTTTTTCATTTCTCTCTCTTAAAAATTAATCCAGTTGGCTCTTCCTTGGTTGATTAGTGGCCAGGGATGTATGTGCAGTTACGTGGTTCAAATCCCAGTTCCACTGCTTGCTAGCAGTGATCTTGGCAATGACGTTAAGCTTTTTAAGCCTTGGCTTTCTTGTCTGTAATATGAAAGGTAGTGGCGTGTTCGCTTCCTGGGGTTATGATGAGGCTTAATGGTGACATTGCTCATGAAGCACAGTGCCTAGTACATCGTGAGTTCTCAGCAATGCTTGCTGCTCTTGTCGTCGTGAACCTGTGATCATTAAATAATGAGGCTGCCGGCTGCGTGGTTTTGAAATGATAAAATCGGCCCCATCCAGTGGATTGGTGACTGGAGAGGGGTTAGCAGGACATCAACTGTGTGGACTCGACACAGCATCCCTTCCCCGATGCTTTGGTGGAACTGAATTTGTTCAGCACTTACCCTGCATCAGATTGTCTCCTCCCTGGGAACAGGAACAAAAGGGGCCAGCTCTGAAAGAGGCCCTTGTTCCCTCACTGAGCTGGGGAAAGCTGGGTCTAGTGTCTGCTGCCAGTTCCAGGAGTTCTGCGACAGGGCCAGTCTCTTCCCTTTCTCCTATGTTTGTCTGGGCCAGAGTCTTCTGGTTCTCTGACTGAGATGACCAGAACATACAGGAAAATAAATAGAAGCCCCCAAAACGCCCTTGGAGGCACACTCATGCACTCAGGGTGGGGACCGGGACCTTCTTGGGCACAGAGAGTTTCTTTAATTGAAGAAGTTTCCAGTTTGTCAGGCAGAGGGCTTGGTTAGGTTGCGTGGTGCTGCCTGGCCCACATGGCCCAGCCCCAGTGTGGATGCTGGACTTGTACCTACATTTGTCACCATCCCTGTAGCTCACTGTGGGGCCCCAGTGAGTTCCTCAGTGTCTCTTGAATGCCTGACCTCAAGTCCCACCTGCAAATGAGGCACAGGGCAACTCTGGCCTCATCAGGGAGGTGGGGACAGGGCTAGCCCATGCAAGGCGGGGGCTTACCAACAAGGGTGCCCCCTTCACCTCTCAGCAAGGGTGTTTCTTCTACCATCCTTTCCCACCTCCATGGGAAGGCAGGAGGATTTGAATGCTGTCCCTCAAAATGCCATTCTTCTCTGGTTCAGGTCTGGGGAGAACAGGAATTTAGTGTTTTACCTTTCTCAGGCCTCCCTTTTTGCTCCTGTGGGCCTGGGACCCAGGGAGCAAGAATGTGATGTGCACAGTTAGGGCCACTGTGACTCTGGGGCCTCAGATGACTAGGAGAGAGTGGATGGGGCCTGGGGAAGGCTATAGTTCCATCCCACAGCCGACAGCTCAGCTCCCATGTCTGGAATGAACTAAAGTGGTCTGGTACCCTCCCCCGCCCACCCGCTCACACACTGGGGCGATGTGTCTATGTCCTAGAAGTACAGAGTATACACTCAGAGGGCCTGGCTTTCAGTCCCAGGCCTGTCCTGTTTCCTCCCTCTGTGGAGCCTGCACAAGGTAGGGTGGGAACAACGCGAGGAAATGCGCCAGTGCCTGTGTGCGCCTCCTGCATGCAGGGTAGGGGCTTCTCACTCAGTGTTTAGGCATCATGCTTGGAGTATGCACTTATGGAGTACCTACTGGGTACGAGGCATTATGTCAAGGGTTGGGATACAGAGATTGCTGGAGGAGAGAGCCATGAATGATCAGATCTAATGCCCTGTGTGACTCTAACATAAACAAGGGTGACTGGGGAGCTTGTGAGAAGGACCAGGCTGCTGCGGAGAAGGCTGCTCATCAGAGAAGGGGTCGACTCGGGCCAGATGGAGAATGTAGGGAGCAGCATTCCAGGCCGCGAGTGGCATTGGCAGAGCCTGGAGGCGTGGCAGGGCCACCACATCCGGGGGAGGAAAATCCAGGAGTATGTTCAGTGGGGTGGGCCCGGGTGAGCAGTCCTGTGTTATTGGGCTCAGGACTTTGGACTCGAACCTGGAAGCCGAGTCCCTGGAATGCCCCCGAACATCTAGTTCCTTCCTGCTCAGCCTTGAAAGAACCTTGTTCTTTGCCCTGACTTGGTCATTCTTTTTTTTTTTTTTTTTTTTAAGATTTATTTTATTGATTTTTGACAGAGAGAAACAGAGACAGAGAGAGACAGAGAGAAGGGGGAGGGCCCAGAGCAGTCTCCATAGTTGACATTAGTGTTCCATATAGTTTCACTCCACAGGCGGGCACAGGGCTGCGCAGGGCATGTGGGTCCGCATGGGCAGGGGCTGGGACTCGATCCTCGGTCCGCGGGGCCTCAAAGCGAGCGCTTAACCCACTGAGCCATCCCAGCTTTCCCGACTTGGTCATTCTTAAGCCTGAGAACCTGGGAAAGGCTGAGCTGGTGACAAGGGTGGGGCTCAGTTCACTGCCAGTGAGGAAATGGCCCCTCTCCTTCGACCTTTGGTGTTGGTGGAGAGACTCAAAGGAGCTGGCCCTTGACGTCATTCTGGGCCAGAAATTTCTAGAGCTAAGAGAGTGGCGAGAACTGTCTGGTATTGGAAGCACTGGGGTCAGTGTTCTATGGTGAAAGAAACCCTGGGCCAGTAGTCAGAGCAGCAGTTTAGGAATTCCAGCTGTGTGACCTTGGGCAAGGAGCTTAACCTCTCTGGTGTTTTGTTTCTCTCATCTGTACAATGAGGTGGATACAGGTCCCAATCCTCTGGGCTTCTGAAAGGATTTGGTGAGATTATGCATGTCTAGTGTTAGCTCTTTGCCCAGCACAGAGAAAGTACCTAAGGAAAAGAGAGAGCTCTTATTAATGTTATTACCGCTATTACTACTAGTGTTACCAAGATTACAGAGAAGGGGGCCTGACTGAGCCCAGGACAGGAGGGACCAGAGAGGGCTTCCTAGGGCAGGTGACATGGAGCTTTGGAATTAGTCGTTTCTAAGTTCAAGCTCTGCCAGTCTGGCGATGTGTGACATTAGGCAAGCTATTGAGATTAAATTGAGCATGTCATTTAAATTCTGACACTCTTGGTTGTTCCACATGGAAAATGGGATAATAATGGTCAACTCCCAGGCTGCTATGGGGGTGCAAGAGCTGCTAGGTCAAGGCTGTGTTTGAATAAAGTTTCCTGAAAGCCTTTTGTGGGGCTGGGAGAGGGGGTGCTTTCTTTGGGCTCCTTCTGCCCTGTGAAACCCCAACAGGCAGGTGTGGGGCAGGGAACCTTGGGTGTCTGCACCCAAAACCTTATCTGGAGGCTGACAGCCATCCTCAGGGAAAGTGTTTGCTGAAGCCCCTGTGGGAGCCCAGGCCTTGCTTAACAGTTCACCCCCACCAGAGAGTGTTATCTTTTGCAGAAGTCATGAGCAGGAAGGACAAACCACTTCCTCTGCAGCCTTCAGATTTATCAGGCACAACTTTTGACAGTTTCAGTTTGAAGAGAATTAAAGAAAAGAAAAAAAGAATAGGAGAAGTGTTAGATAAATAAAACAGACTTGCATCTTTGCTCCCTGCTGCTTCCAAGGTTGGGACCAGGCGCCTCCCTGAGCCTCTGGGATGCGAGGAGGGGGCCCGTGTGTTCAGGTTCGAGAGGCGGCCGGCGTTCAGAGCTTCTGTGCACATGCGTGCTGCTGGCTGCGCGACCAGGCTTCCAGGCCCCTGCCTGGTGTTTCCTGTCCTGTGAGTTAGGTGTCTTCACCCAGAGGCCAGGTCGCAGAGACAGATGTTTCAGAAGTTTGACCACAGAGCAGCTTTCTTTGCCCTTCCATGTGTCTGGAGAAAGTGCTGAAGATAAGGCAGGACCTGAACTGAAAGGACTGCCATCCACCCAGAAATTCTGGCTGGGGTGCTTTTCTCTCTGCCTGCGTGCCTGTTAACATCTTACACAGAACGGGGTGCTTGGGTTAGATTGGGTGGAGCCATAGGGAACTGCGATTTTTTAAGTCAAAATAAGTAGATACTGGTTTCACACAGGTTAACCGACTAGTTTGTAAGTAAACACAATTCCTGACTGCCTGGTGTCCTCTTTTAGGTATCCTGAGACTCTTCTAAGATCAGAACAAAAAGAAACCCTTTCTTGAGGAGTAAAGAGGAACATAATGACTGGTATATGTACACCTACACACCTACACACACACACATGTACATCTTCAAAGGCCATCTTTGGCATTTCACTCCTTGCATTCACATTTACTAGGTGTGTGAGTGACTTCGGGTACTTTTTAACCTCTGCCTCGGTTTCCTCATCTCTTAGATGAGATCAGTAGTAATACCTATGACCTGGGATTGTGGTCAGGATGCCAAGGTGTAAGACTGCCTGACACAAGCCTAGCATGAGGCCCTGGACCTCCAGAGTGCCTGAGATGTGCTCTTCTGGTTTTCGGTGTTCTGTGTGGTGTCTCCGCGGGCCTGCCCTCTTTGCTGTTCCAATGGCACCTGGTTTGCCCACGAGTGCAGGATTTGGCCATCTGCCCAGGGTTCTCCTGGTTGGAACAGGTGGTAAACTCTACCACCCACCCCACACTGCTGAGTGTTAGCTCTGTGCCATTGACTCTTCTAGGGCATTTCAACATGGCCTCTGCTCTCAGAAAGCTTAGAGCTCACTGGTGTGTATGTGGGGAGGGGTTGACGGTAGACACACAGGCTAGCAATGAGCAAGGCTCCTTTAGAGGTGGCAAGTGCTAGGATGAAAGTGGGACGGGATGAAGCAGCAGAGAGAGTCGGGCAGGGGGCTACTTTAGATAGCACAGTCAAGGAGGGCCTCTGAGGAGGCAACACTGGTGGAGAAGCTAATCTTGTGGCGACCTGGGGAGGAACATTTTAGGAGTGTGTACAGCAAGTGCAAAGGCCCTGAGGTGGTAAGGCAGGGGCTGGTCATGATTGCCACAGCAGCACCAGCCAGGGGCTTGGATTTCATTGTGTGCCTAGGGAAGCAGGACAAGATGGGATCTGATGACCTTTTACTGTGGTTGGTGAGAGAGGCATCAAGAACAGACTGTGTACCCTGTTCTTCTCTTGTCCCTTTGGACCTACTTTGGGCTCAGACAGTGGTTGCCTAGTGGGTTGTTAGGAGCTGGGTCTGTTGAACTGCTCTCTGTGAGGGTGTGAGGACAGCCACCAGGCTTACATCCCATCTCCTCTGTGTGCTCTTAGTGTCCTGATCTGTTGAATGGGCATGCATAAGGGACCCTTACTCCCACCCCACCGCCCTGCCCAGTGGCCCTGCTTTCCCCATGTCCTTCTCTGAGGTCAGTCCCTTTCAGCTCCTGCAGTGCTGACGTTTCTTTCTTGTTTGTCGTGGGGGAGGGGTATTTAATTGCATTCCTCAGGAGTGAATGACACAGAAAGGGCAGGGGTATGTCAGCCACGCTGCTCTGTAATTTTCATGTCTGGGACGGGTTTCAGAACTGCGCTGTTTTCCTCTGACTGGCAGCCGCTGTTGCCCATGTCAACAGTGGTGCATTTTCAAGTTGGCCTTTGTTGGTTTTCCTTTTTCTTTCTTCTTCTTTTTTTAATAGGTCTTTTTTTTTAATCCCTTCCTGTGAAATAAAACTAGTGACTTGGATGTGGTAGCTAAGAATTAGTAGTTCCTGTCCTTTTGGTGTGGGAGTTGGGAGGGGGTTGATTTAAATGTTTCTTTCCCATTAAGATATTCATGGGCTTGGAAGCTGGACTTAGAAGTGGGGTGATCGCAAGTCCTGACTGGTGCTTGTGATGCCTGTAGAACTTGGGTTTGCCTTAGAGGGAAGCAGGGAACCTGCTGAGTAGAGGTTGTAAGCCGGTGACCCACAGACCAAGGCCAGTCTGCTGATATATTGTCCTTGGCCCATACGGTGTTTTGGGGAGAAAAAAGAAAAGCTTTAGGAAGTTGTCTGCATTGAAAAATTGGGAGAGTTCCCCTAAAAAAATGTCTGGATTTCCATTTTCTTACATTAACAACAAGAACAAATACTTCTGTGTCACTTACTACGTACCTGGCACTTTTCTAGATGATGTGTTTATTTGCTCCTATGATCCTCAGAACAGTTTTGTGGTACAGGTATCTTTATTGTTATCCCCATTCTACAGCTGGGGAAATGGAGGCAGACAGTGGACCAGGTTGCTCCTGGCTTGTAGCTCCTGGTGGCTGTGGGCCGGAGCTGGTCACGACTGACCTCTTCGGGCTGGGCACATGTTCCCCTGTTCACTCCAGTCTTGCCCGGCTCACTGTACTCCAGCTCCTTAACTGCCCAGCCTCAGCCTAGGGCATCGTGCTTTGGAGAGGTCACTATGAGGGATAGGAGTACAGCTGCTATGCGTGGTACAGAGTCATTTATCACTGACTGACCTCTCTTTCCCTCGCTGGGCATAGTCACCCAGGGCCCACCTGGGCCAGGCAGACTCCACACCACTTCTTCTCCGTGTGGGGATTTGTGCAGGCCTCCAGTGGGAGGTGCCCCATGAGGCTCTCAGGGATGAACTGAGACAGGCTGCAGGAGAGGGAGCACGCCATCACCCTGTCCTGTGCCAGCTATACTTCCTTGAGAGGAGAGGTGGGGGGCGAGGCAGAGAATCCATGGCCTACTCGGGGAAGGAGCTGCATAGCGCACTGTGCCCGAGGTACCTGCCTGGGGGACTCCCCTTCCTGTGGTTGGCCACCTCCATCCAGGCAGCAAGCCTGGGACGGTGTCTGTCCCAAGCCCCCACCAGCCTGACTACCTTACGTCCCGCTGTGGGTGTATGGCCACTGCTTGTCTTTGGTAAAACTGCTGGTGGGTGGAATGTGGTTCTGGGATGGCCAGGCATGAGGGTGACTCATTTCAGAAGCTTTGAGACGTCATTGCACCTATGTAGGCTTTAGCAACGTGGAGGTGAAGTGGCCCTTTTCACAGAGGGCTTGTGGCTTCGTGGATGGAGCTGCTGTGGTCAGTGTGGCTGGCCTTCCCTGTGGCAGAGAGGAGCGTGGGCTGTGATGAGAAGCTGCTGTGTTCAGGGGCCTTAACCCTTCTCTCTCTGTCTCTCTCTGTCTCCTCACTTAAAAAAGCTAACCCTCTTTATTGAGTTATATTTGACTTACAGTAAACTTTGCATTTTCTCTTTTCTAATGCTGAATGATTTCAGCCATTCAAAGCAGTATGTAAAATAATATGTAAATATAACCACCAGTGTAAGAAGTAAACTATTCCTGCCTCAATTCCTGATATTTCCTCATTTTCTCTCTCAAATTTCACCTCCTGCCTTTCTCTTATTCCTGAATTCTTTATAAACATCTCCCTTTGCACGAGTGGGAGAGTTTCTCCCCCACACCCTATCCTCTCCTTCCCCCTCTCATCCTCTCCATCATCTTCCCTTTTCCTTAATTCCCAGGGGTAGCTCACTTCAACCCACTGGGCCTCCTGACAATGTTTAGGAGACAGCGAAGAATAAAACCAGGCTGGAGTCCTGGGTTTTAGCCCTAATGTGCTGGATGTCATTGGACTTCATCTGTAATCGTGCTATTTCCACCTTGGGCTAAAATAATTCCTGCAGAGTTGAGGTGAGCATTTGAAGCATATAGTAGGTGCTTGATTAAAGGTAGCCAGTTGTATTATCACCCACTGGTAAAAGTCGTCCATCTACTGTTTGTTCAGAAACATATCAACCTTGGAAATGTTAGCCCTGAATTCTTAAAGGGCAGATATTAGGCCATGCTGTGAAGTGTATGTTGAAATCACCAGGGCCTGCAACTAGAGCTGCTTTCTTTCCCACTGTAGAGATTAGGATGCTCTACATTGTGGGAAGGCAACCAGACTCTCTCAACATCTGCAGTCAGACTTGATTTATTCTGCATTTAGGGTCAAGGTTCATATAATATTTTTAAAAATCCAGTAGCTTAAACACAACAGAAGTTTGTTTTTTCTCTCATATAAAAGAAGTCTAGGTATAGGCTATCATATAAGGACTAGTATGGTTGGCCTTTATTTTTCATGGACCCATTCTCCTTCCATCTTGCTGCTCTATACTATTCTTAGCACCTTGCCTCATGGGCCAAGTAGCTGCTCAAGTTCCTCCCTTTGTATCTATATTCCAGTTACTGGGAAGTGGGCTCTTGCTATCACATCTACATTCCAGTTAGCAAGAAGTAGGAGTAGGAGAGAGAGTGGAGAAGGATTTCTACCCTTTTCAGGAGACTTCTGTTTTCATCTTATTGGCCAGATTGAATCACATGACAACTCCTAGCTGCAAGGGAGCCTGGGGAATATAGTTAAGGAGACATATTGTGAGTGGGACACAGACATATTCTCACGTTTCTAGAACAAACCATCCTTTGGAAACCTACTCATATATAGAACAGTGGAAGGAACTAAATAAGTCTTTTCCAAGAGCCAAGATAAGGAGTAAATTTTCTTCAGCAAGGGCATAAAGTAGAACAAAGAAATTTATTCTTCATGGTACCAGAATTGGAACCTTAGTCCCTGGGAAGGAGTTGAGGGCAGAGATTTTGGCTTCCTGTACATGGAGGAATAGGCTGCCAGATGAGGTAGTGAGCTCTCTGAGATGGGAAATGCGCAAGCAGAGGTTGAATGGACATTTGTCAGTCAGGATGCCACCGAGTGTGTTTCAGATCTAGAAGAAAGGTTCATGGAACCTCATTAAGGAATTGCTCTGTAAGGGATCTCATCTAGGAATGGCAAATACATGAACCTTGAGATGTCACCTCCCTCCCCTGCCCTGCCAATGGCAGATATCACCAGTTCATCCTGGTGCCCTTCTGACCCCAAATGCCCCCCAAGAAACCCCCAGAGCCTCCCTATTGATAGAAGTTAGCTCACCAGATAAAGTTACTTGCCTACTGGAACCCAGTTCTGTCATTTCTACAAGTGAAAACATTAAGTGGCACTTCCCAGGGACAGCCAAGTTCAGCCCATTGGGCCTCTTGGGAATTAAAGCCAGAGCAGGGGACTGAGTAATATGCCAGAGGTGCACACTGAGGCTTGCAGGTGACCCGGGGCTCTGAAATTCAGGTCCCTCTTGGCCATGGCAGTGCCCCTCCTGTGAATTTCTTGTTTTTAATCATTTAAAAAAATGTATTGGGATGACATTGGTTAGTAAAATTATACAGTTTTCAGGTGTCTACTTTTTTTTTAATTATAAAGATTTATTTTATTGTTTTTGAGAGAAGGGGGGAGAAAGAGAGAGGGGGAAAGGGCCCAGAGCAGTCTCCATAGTTTACATCAGTTGTGACATACTTTCATTCCACACAGGTGGATGTGGGGCTGTGTGTGGCAGGAACTGAACTGGGGGCCTCCCACATGGGAAATGAGAACCTTCACCACCACAGTTCAGCATGTGGGTTTGCACGGGCCGGGACCAGGATTAGATCCCCAGACCTTGCAGTTGCAAGGCAAGTGCTCAACTTGTTGAGCTATCCCAGCATGCCCTACACTTCCATAATACATCATCTGTATTTTGCATTGTGTGCTCACCACCCCAAGTCAGTTCTCCTTCCAATCCTGTGAATTCTTTACCTCCCTGCCAGGAAACCCAGAGCTGCAGACACCGCCTCCTGGAGCCTGCGTGGCTGTGTTTCATTTACTGGAAGCGTAGTGCAGACAGATTCTCCTGGAGCAGGCTGACAGGGCAGTACCTGCCACCCCACGTCTGGGCTTTGCTGGACACCCCAAAGAAGCTGCGAGAAAGGGCCAGTGGGAAGTGAAAGTGTGCAGTAGCCCCTGTCAGTTCTGCTATTGACCCAGCAGGGCTTTTCCTGGGGGGAGGGGGTGGGATCAGCTGTGCGTTCTGTACTTAATCTGGCCTTGCCCCAGAGAGAAAACACATGCAGTCTCCATCCTGTTTGTAAAGAGGGCGTTCAGTTACTCGAAGTTGCTGGCCTGGAAAAACTGGGGAGATGTCATCTCCGCATCTCCGACTGAAGTGAGGTGTGTGCTGAGGACAGCTCTGGGGGGACCGGGTGGCTCCAGTTAGTGCCTATGAGTTCTTTTATTGTGGTAAAATACACATAACATAAAAATGTACTGTTTTAACCATTTCTAAGTGTGCAGTTCTAAGTACATTCATTTGTTGTACAGACATTGCCACCATTCACCTTCAGGACTTTCTCATCTTCCCACACTGAAACTGCGTCCATCAACACTCCTCGTTCTCTGCCCCTACAACCCACCCCCGGCCGCACCATTTACTCTCTGTCTCTTAATGTGACTGCTCTAGGTACCTCATAAATGTGGAATCACACAGTATTTGTCCTTTTGTATCCGGATGTGATCTTTTTTGCTTTTTTTATTATTATTGTTTATTGGGTTGACATTGGTTTATAAAAATTACATGGGTTTCAGGTGTACAATTCTACATTACATCGTTTACTTGGATTGTGATCTTTTTTGCTTTTTTCTTTTTGCTGATGTGAGATGCATTTAAAATCAGCCATTTTAAGTGAACATTTCAGTGACATTTAGTACATCCACAATGTTGTGCAACAACCACCTCTGTGTCTCTTCCCAAGATATTTTGTGCCCATTAATAGTTAAGTTATTCCAGCCCTTGACAGCCATCATGTGGCGATAAACCCATGAATTTGCATAGAACTATGCATTCTACAAATGTCTATTGAATGAATGAAAGAAAATCCTTGTCAGTTGATGAGCTAATGATGAAAGCTTGGATTTCTTGAACACCTGCTTTGTGTCAGCTCCGTATCAGCATTCACATTTCGCTGTCCTGGTTGTACTATGGAATCACGCTGGTGATCTACCTAGGCCCCAGCCAGGAGACGCTGATTGCATTGGTATAGGAGAGGTCTGGGCACTGACCTTTTTCAGACAGCTCCTGAAGTGACTCCAGGGTGAGAATGACTGCTGTGCACTACTTCACTGCGCTGTAGCACCCCTCTGGGCGGGGAATACTGTCTCCATTTTACGTGTAGACCAGGACACTGGTTCAGAGAGGTTAAGCTCCTAAACCAAATCTTTGAGTCCAGATCCCTGATCAGACTCCGCTGCTCTGCCCTCCCCTAATTAGTTCTTTTGTATGTGACTTTGAAAATGGGACCTACATAGCTACTCAAATATATGCTCTGGGATTAAGGAGTGAGACACTCTGTCACCGGCACTTATGGAGTGCTAATTGAATATCAGGCACAGAACACTGCATCCGCCTTTTCTCATTTTACTTCTATAGGAACCCTGCGCAGGGTGGACTCTCACAATGACACAAGTTTCCCAATGAGCTGTCTTTAAAGGGAACGTGATTTGCTCAGACATTACTGGGGAAAGAGAGGTGGGGTTTCATCAGCCATCATGCAGGGGTCTCCCCTCAGCCATCATAGTGGGGGGTTCATCCACAGCAGAAGGTAGAGAGAAGTTTGGCTAATGTGATGTCGGTCTGAGGGCCAGGCCTGAAGTTGGACATGGTATTTTATAGGCACACCTGGCAGTGGTCAGTACTTTCTCTGCCCACCTTGAAATATTTGGAGGCCATTGGAGTTGATCCAGGAGAAAGAAGCTTTGCATCCTGCAGGGCTATGACTTGGCTGTTGATCTTTCTCAGGAGTGTTAATGTCACATGCCTTGTCCCTCACGTTTGTGTATGAGATCTTTTGATGCTGTGGGAATCATTTATTCATTCAACAAATATTACTCAGACTTGGCACTGGGGTTCTGGGATATGTGGTGGACTAGACAGTCTCCATTCTCCAGTCCCGAGGTATTGCTGAGGATACAGATTGTGGTGATAAACCCTGTCTCTGCATGAGTTCTCTCATTCCAACCTCACAGCAGTTGGAGGAGATAGACCCTTTTGTGCCCCTATGTAAGAGATGAGGAAAAGGCAGCACAGAAAGGGTGGGAAACATTTCCAAGGTTGCACAGCTTGTGCTGAAGTTGAACAGCTATCTGGCTTCATATCTCAAGCTCCTAACCACTTACAGATAAGTGAAAGAGGAAGTCCCCAGAGCATCTGTGTAGGGTCTGACCACACTGGGGCCAGAGCCGGCTCCACTTGAGCTGAGGGCGCATGGGGTGTGTTAGTTTCCTATGGCTGCTGTAAGAAATTACCATGAACTTGATGGCTGAAGACATATTTGTTACCTTATATTTCTGAGGGTCAGAAGTTAAAAAATGGGTATCATGGGGATAAAATCAAGGTGCTCCGTCCTCCTGGAGGCTGTAGAGAAGAGTCTGTTTCCTTGCCATTTCCAGTTAACAGAGGCCGCTTGAATACATTGGGTCTTGGCAGCATCACTCCAACCTCTGCTTCCATCATCACATCTCCTCCTCTGACTCTGACCCTCCTGCCTTCCTCTTCTAAGGGCCCTTATGATGACATTGGGACCCACCCAGATAATCAGGACAGTCGCAGGATCCTTGACCTAACCATATTTGCACAGTCCCATTTACCATGTAAGATAACATATTCTCGGTTCCAGGGATTAGTGCCAGGACATCTTTGGGGGCCACTTGTGCCTTCCACAGCACAAGAGAGTGGGGCTGGCTGGGGGCCTGAGGATGGCTGCTGGAGGGGCTCCTGGATGCCTGGGGTGAGGACTGGGAGGGGCGTGTGGTGGCAGGAGCGGCCAGCGGGGTGCATGGTGGGGAGGCCTGATGAGCCAGTGGTACAGACTGGGGTGGGGGTGGGGGTGGGCATCTTCTAAGTGGCTTCTGGGGAAATCACCTCTACTCCCTTCTGAGCCTGTGAGGACACATGAGTCCCAGGAGGATGGAGCCTGGTAGAGAACTCCCTGCTCCCACCCCCTTGCAGGAGCCTCCCTCCCATAGCCTTTGGGCAGGAAGACAGGGAGCTCAGCACACTGTTCAGGTGCTAGCAGCTTCTGAGCGGGGCAGGAGTTTGGCTCTCTGGGACCAGGCAGGCCCCACATGCTACATCTTCACTATTGTAGGGGTATTACACCTGGCTTCTGGAATCCCTGCAGCTGGGTGGATCCAGGTTTTACCACTTTCTTAGTTGAGCCCCTCTTTCTCAACTTAAGATGGGGTTGAGACAGTGCCTGCCTGTCTCACAGGGTTACCTGTCTCACAGGTTTACCTGTCAGGAGGCACCAAATGAGGCAAATTGTTCACTCACTTGTTCATTCAGCACGTGTTGCTGGAGTATCCACTGTGTGCCAGGCCCTGTTCTAGGCATATAGTAGAGGAGACAATGTCCTGGCCCTTTTGGAGCCCCCATTTACTGGGAGGAAAAGAAAATGAACAAGGAAATAGAGAATCTTGTAAGCTGTTGGTAAATGCTATGGAGAAACATATGTCGGGATAAGGATAGGGGTGCTGCTGAATAGGGAGAGGGTGGTTGCTGTGTGTGGTGTCACTTTAAATAAGGTGGTCAGGAAGATCTGGATGAGAAGGTGGCATTTGAGCAGAAGTCTGATGGAGTTAAGGAGGTAGGTGCAAAGGTTCTGGGGCAGGAGTTTGGCATTTTCTAAGAACTCAAGGAGGTGAATTTGGTTGGAGCAGAGTGAGCCAACTTGAAGGAGGATGGCAGGAGTTGAGGTCATTGAGACAGTGGAGGGTCAAATGGTATAGGGCCTTAAAGGAACATTGGCTTTGACTCTGAGGGAGAGGCAAGCTGTGCTAGACGGGATATTTAAGAAAATGGTAGGGATGCTGGGATAGCTCAACTGGTTGAGTGCTTGCCTTGAAACTGCGGTCTGGGGATCAAGTCCTGGCCCCGGCCTGTGCAAACCCATATGCTGAGCTGCAGTGCAGCTGGTAACAACTGGGATGGTGGTGAAAGTTCTCATCTTTCACGCAGGAGCCTCTAATTCAATTTCCATCCCATGCAACCCCACATCTACCTGTGTGGAATGAAACCATGTCACAACTGATGATGTACAACTATGGAGACTGCTGTAGGCCCTCCCTGTTCTTTCTCTCTCTCTCACTTTCTCTCACCTTCTCAAACAATAACAAAAAATCTTATAAAAAAAGAAAGAAAATGGCAACTCCAAAAGTGCTAAAAGCCTCCCTCCCTTCTCTGCCTTCCCTTCCTTTCCTCCGATGCCCACTCTGTGGTGTGGGAACTGCTGGCCCATCAAGGCCTGCTGCGTTGAACCAGGGTACTGCTTCACCTACAGTCTGGTCTGGGGACTTGACTCAGCTGGCCCCTCCTCCAGCCCACTTCACGATATGGCTTTTGGTATTTCTACAACAGTGGTTTACTAACTCTGCTTCAAGAATTTTGCAGTCTCTCTGGCAGTGCATTATCTCTCCAGACAAATAATGGCGATCTTTATCCAAAGCAAAGGACAGAAATTATGGCTGGAGATAGGATTGTCTGCATTTCATGCTTTCCACCCATTATAATTTTTTTTCCTTAAACTTTCAACTCCCACTGGAATCTTGTGTAAGGTAGTATCTGGTTTAGCTCAATTCTATATTTAATTATTTTAAGTTTACTGAATTAGTTAATATTTGTTGAACACCTACCTTGATGGGGTTTTCTGCTAGATGTGAGATTCTGTGTAATGGAGAAGGATTCCCTGGTTTTAGGGAATAGGTTTTTTTCTCTGCAGTAAAAACTATCTCTGCTTCACCTTTGGTTCAGGCAGAGGCAGGAGGGGGACTGTGGGGAATGTGTACAGACCTAGCTAGTTAAGAACCATTGATTGGACTTCTGTAGACCATTAAGTGATGGAAATATTGGGCAGACCCAATTCTCAGAGGCTCCAGCAGGGCCTGGAAGGTACCAGGTGACTTCTGGAACAAATGTGGAATTTAGTCTCCTACTCCTGGGCCATCGGGCTGTCTTAGATGGACTCTTCCTTGATCCTCTGTCTTCTGGGCATGCGCTCTGCTCAGGTTCATTCTCTTCTGGCCCCACCTACCTGCAGCAGCCCTTGAAGACCTCTTCTGTCTGTCCAGAGGTTGCTTGCTAGGTTTTGAGCAGCAGTTTCCATCCTGGCCTGTACATTAGCATTACCAAGGATCTTTAAAAAAATACCAATGCCTGGCCTCTATCCTCAGAGGTTGGGATTCATTTGATGTGTGATGGGGCCCAGGCATCATTTTTATTATGGCATCATCTATTGTTAAAGCTGTGGAGATGCTACTGCATGTGTGCACCTGAATTGGTTCCCATGACGGACATTTGAGTTGTTTCTAAATTTTCCGGCTGTACTACAGTCTACATTCATCTTGCCTGTCAAGAAATATCCTAAGTGACTTTGAAATGGGTGGGAAAAGATTCCTGTTTGTCTTTTCTGGCTCACCCATCTGAGCTATTTCTGCCTTTCCTTGTCTTTGAGCTATTTTAAGTCTAGTTGTGGAAAGCTGATGATAACGTACATGATTCCTATCCATTGAAATGCCAACTACTTGTACCTGTGGAATGTGGTTGATTGCTGTGTGATACCAGAGATTGCTCAGTCACCCCTCAGGTGATTATCATGTGCAGCCAGGTGGAGATCTGGCTGCACATGACTCCAGGTGATTTCTAAACCCAGCCGCTTGTCCCTTTGGACTGACTAAATGGGAACTGCTGGCTTATTTATTTAGCTGTATATTTAGACAAGCAATAAAAATAATAAGAGCTAACATTTACTGAGCACGTACGTATAATATACCAGATACTTTCTGGACAATTTCAGGTATCGTAATATGGGCGCCATTTATCACAGGTAAGAAACAACTCTTATTATCCCCTGTGCAGATGGGGAAGCTGAGGCCAGAGAAGTTGCTGGAGGTTATATTGTGAATGAGAGGCAGAGCTGGGGCTTGACATGCGTGGTGTGCTTGTGTTACCCATAGACGGGGATGCCCCGGGGTCTTCTCTGGACCCTACTGCTTCCTTTACTGTCCCTTCACTGCTCTGAGTCTGTGTCATGGGGCTAATGGCCCTGGGCTCCCAGGTCTGTGGAGTGATGAGGTCTTAGGCCTGAGCCTGTTAGGCTGAGAGGGACTCAGTGAAGGCGACACTCAAGACCACCACTCTGTGTTCTTTGCATGTTAATTTGCACTGTTGTCACCTGCTTGGTCAGCGTGAGAGTGTATGTGATACTTCACATGAATATACTTAGGGGAAGAAAGTGAAGTAGATACTTCTACCACAGTGGGGCTTTCTCAGGGGTGTTCAAGTTCCCAAGACCCTGCCATGATGTCTGTAGTTGTCAGACAAGTGTGTATACACTCTGTGCCAGGGCCTTCAGCTAGTCCTCAGAACAGCCCTAGCACAGGTAGGTATTATAATCCTTGTTAGACAGTTGTGGAAACCAAGGTTCATTCATTCATTCTTGGGTTCCTTCACTCATTCACCTCATGTGAGCCAGATACACTCTAGGCCCTGAGACACAGTGGCAAATTAGGAAATGTCACTTTGGCTCCTTACTGGAGTTTACTCTCCTGCAGAATAGGTGAAATGATACACCCCACAGCCCAGAGAGGTCAGGAGAGGTGCCTAAGGCCACACAGCCAGGAAGTGCCAGGGCTGGGCCTGTGTGCCCTCCCAAGCCATTTTGCACTTAAACACCCAACGTGACTCTCTAAGTAGACCAGGATGTCCCCTCCCCTAGTCAGATGGTTTCCGGGTGTCCTTAGCCCAAAAGGGCCCCTCACTCAGTCCCCAGAGAGACGCAGGCTCCCCAGGAACTAATTTCTTAAGAGAACTTTATGGCTCTTAACTCCCTAAGCGGATCCAGATGTGCCTTGTGGCCGGCACTGCTGCAGATGTCCCGGCCAAAGCCAGCTTGGTTTGGAAGCCCAGCCCCGGCAGCCGCCAAGTCTGGAAATGAAGTAAATGAGTGAGTTGTTCTTGGCCATTTTCCCCTCATCTCAACCCAACTCAAATCAAACTTGGGCTCTGACCTCAGGCATCACACATTCCAGTGTCCCCCGGCCTCCTGGGGTTCCAGAGCCCAGGCAGGAGAGGACTGGTTTGGGAGTTGGGGGCGTTCAGGCAGGACAAGGGAAGTGCTTTGGAGGGAGCGTGGGGCACGTGGGACATGGCGGGGAGGCAGCTGTAGCAACTGCCTTCCTCTACACATCAGTCCTTGGAGAAACAGAAGGGGATGCCTGCTGGGCCAGGACCGGCCTCCAGCCTGTGGGGGGGCTCAGGCCCTGCTGGGAACAGAGAGGCAAGACTGGCTGAGCAGCTGGGGGGATGGGGGCGCTGATTTGGGTCACCCCTCCACCCCCCCCACCCCCCCAGCATCTGCTGTGCCCTGGAGCCCAACCCCACTTCCTGCGTGAGCACTGGCGGCTTCTTTGCGCAGGGCCTCTCCCGCTGGGCGGTCGCTGAGAGCTGCACCTGGATTCCTGAGGTCCTGGGGAAGCCTGTTCAAACGTGGGTGGTCAGGGGTGAGCATGGTGCTGACTCCTTCACCCCCCAGGCCCAGACCAAACCACACAGCCCTTGAGGGTGAATCACTTTGAAGTGTGGGGTTCCGGGGCCTGTGGCAGTCCAAGGGAGCCCGCTTGGCGGGAATGGGCAGGCTTGTATCACTTGGCTTCCAGGCAGCTCCTCCCCTCTGAAGGCGAAGGAAGTCAGAGCCAGAGGGCCAGGGTCTGGGCTGGCGGGCCAGAGAGGCTGGGTTCAAATGTCACTTCATAGCTGTGTGATCTTGGGCAAGTTAGTGATCTCTGAGCCTCAGCTTGCTTAGTCTGTAAACTGCATCCTTGCACTACCTTCAAGGGGTTTAAGTGCAGACCAGAGGAGAAAATCCATGAGTGATAAGCTGGTGACTGCTCAACAAGTAGTTTTGAGAGGGCTTATCCCCAGCGTCACCTCAGAGCCACCCTCCACCATTGATACAAAGTACAAGCAAAAAAGATGTGCTAGTTCTGCCAACTGTATTAGACAACCTGCCCATACCCCTTGTTTCACTGAATTACTGCCCCCATCCCATCCTCTACAAATCTGAAGGGGCCATCCTGTGCATTATTACTGTTCTTGACAATATGACCTTTGCATACTAAAGGTGAGGGTTGTATTTATTATTGTTATTATTATTATTGGCCACAAGATCAAAGCACAAGAAAGCTGAGAGACGTTAACCATAGTGGTTAACAGTTCAGGTTCCAGAGCCAATCTGCATGGGTTTTAAATTCATCTTCCTCCACTTATTAGCTGTATGACCTTGGGCCACTTACTGAGAGTCTCTGTGCCTCAGTTTGCCAACCTTTAAAGTAGAACCAATACTGGCTCTCTCTTAGGGTTGTTGGGAGGATTAAGTATGGTGATAGGTATACAGTGCAGGGGGAGTGCTGTGTTAACCGTTAGTGCTGTTCCTGGGCAAGTCTCGATTATGGGTGGTTCTCCCTAGGAGAACACTGGGAAAAGCCCATCTCCTGGGACTGCTGTAGGGTGATACATAGCTTTTCCCCTCATTGGCCCCCTGCAGGGCATCATTGACTTTCCTGTCTGTACCCCCAGCCCCAGGAGGGCTTGGAAGCCTCCACACCCCATTCTGGACACTCTCACCTGAGCCCTTGACTCACTCTGTTGTCTGGTGACCCAGTGTGATCTTGATGGGATGAGAAATAATGGCCAGTGTGGCCATGAAGTTGCTATGTAAAGTTAGATGCGCACTGCCGTCATTTGACACGACTGACTCTTGACTCCAGTGGTCACTGGGAGGGAGAGTCGGCTTCTCAGTCATTCTTGCACGTTTCATTCACGCTTCGTTCAGTTTTTCGTCCGGTCTGTTCCCATTCATTGCTTTCATTTATTCTCGTCATTCATTCTTTTGCCCTTCATTTCTTTTGCAGCTTAAATTGAGTGTGTGCTACTGCTGGCCTCCCTTTGGGGCATGGGAAAAGAAGCTGTGAGCATGGCCCTTACAAATGCTGATGGGGCTCTAGGAGGCGGGCTTGAGTGGCCAGAGAAAGCTTCCTGAAGGAGGCGCCGTCTACGTGACACCTGGAGAGGGAGCTGAAGTTAGCCTGGTGTTGTGGTGCTTATTTCCTATAGCGGGGTCCTTACCCGCAGAGGCTCAGGGTCCCTGAGGCAAAGAATGGGCTTCCAGACCTCTGGTGGCGTGATGCTTTCTTTTCCTCTGTAGTGAGATGCACTATATGGATGCAGGGGCTTAGGTAAGAGACCAGCAGTAGAGGGTTCGGTTGTGGGTCCCCTTTTCTAAAGTGCCACTGTACCCGGAGGTCTGGAAGCCTTTTGGTATGGGCAGGGACTCAGCACATATCATCACCAAATGACTCATCTAGCTGCCATTTCCCCTGAGACCCAGCCCCTGGGGTGGCTTTGGCTTGCTTACGCACCTGGGTTTTTGGAGCCCCTGTCCTCCTCTGTGAAATGGCCCACAGCCTAGCTCAGGGTTGGCGAGAGATGCAAGCTGCGATGTGTGCGAAGTGCCCAGTACAGGGAAGGCTCCTTCAAATACCAGCTTCTTCTTGTAGGTGTCCGGGGTTCCAGTTGTACCCTGCGGGTCCCCCGGCAGGAAGAGTAACGGGGAAGGAGAGACCCAGGGAACTTGCCCAGCCATCTCACACTAGAAACTGGGTTTTGGCCTCCTCCAGGGGTTCCAGATCCAGCAGATGTGCTGAAATCTTTCATTCATGCTATGGCAAGGTGATTTGTCCTGCTTCTGGGCAGCAGGATTCTGGATATCTTCTTAGTGCAGGCCTTTGGTCTGGTGACCTTTGGGTCTCTGGGGAGTGTTTAGGGAAGCAGAGAGGGCATGGGGCTCGTGGACACCAAGGTGGCCTGGCAGAGGCCTGCGGTCTCCTGGGGTGTATGTAAAAGGCCGCATGGGACTTTGATCAAGTGGGCTGAAGGTTTCTGTACCTTGGACAAAATTAGCTCCACCACTTAATAATTAATTAGTTAATGTTTATTGAGCTCATGCTACGTGCTAGGAATATAGCACCACAGTGAACAAAGTTCCTGTTGTCATGGCTAGGCAGGGAGTCTGACACTAACCGATGAATACATAGCATGTTGAGTGAGGACAAGGGCTATGAAGGTGACCAAAACAGGGTAAAGAGGTAGGAACGTCCATGGTGTGAACAGGCGAGGCTCGATAGGAGAACACTTGAGCTGAGAGTGAAGGAAGTGAAGGGGGAGCCACCTGAGTACCTGAGGTAGCATGTTCTAGGCAGAGGGAGCAAGTGCCAAGGCTCAAGGGAGAACGTGGCTGGCACAGAGAAGTGCTTGCTCTGACCAGGTGTTGAACTGGGTACATGACGCACACAGTAACCCTAAGAGGTTATAACCCTGTTATAATTCCTGTTTTACTGACTGGTCCTGTTGGGGCTCAAGGTGACTCAGCTCACAGCCAATAAGTGGGGGAGTTGGGATTTGAACTTGTGGTGGCTGACTGTACAGATTTGGCTCATGTGTTTGTGCTGCCATCCTCATTTGGTTTCAGGGCTTAGGTGAGAGACCAATGGTAGAGGCTTTAGTTTGTGGGTCCCCAGATCCTGAACCACGTATAGAGTGTGGCATTGGGTCAACTGCAGGTCAGGGCTGTTGCCATTAGCCCTGGGGGCTAATACGTGATATGGCCTGGAATGGTGTCATGTGACACAGGGGCAGATGGCTGGGGCCAGAGATGTGCAGGGGGTTGGAGCTGTGGTGTCTGGTGGTGGCCTCACATGAGCCCACCCAGTGAGGACAGGCCCAGGGCCCTCCCAAGGAAGGCCAGGTTTGAGTCCCATTTCTGCCACCACATGGCTGTGTGACACTGAGGAAGTCACCCCCTTTCTGATTCCTAATTTTCATCTTGGTAAAATTGGGGTCAGTAAAACGCCCTGCCCTCCCTGCCTTTCAGAGATTTTGTGAGGATCAAGTAGGATTATAGACCAGAGGGCCCTTTGTCAAGCTCTAAAGCCCTGTCCATGAGAACTCTGCTTTTCCCTTTAATTGCAAAAACAGTATCAAAGCACTATTAAGGAGAGTTTGAAAAGAAAGGGAAAGAGAAATCCTTTACTTGCAATTCTGCCACCTTAACATAGCCATGGGCACCCCATCCTGCCCTCACCTGGACCAGCCGAATAGATTTGGACGTGTTTCCAGATGAATTCCGCACTTTCTGAACTCGTACTGCTCGCTGCCCCAAACTCCCAGACCGCGGATTTGGGTTATTTGTCATCCTTTGCTGTCTGAACTCAGAAGCCAAATGGATTTGGCTATCAAGTTACTTGTATTGATTCACTAATTGTTCCTCTTGGTTTCTGTCCATACATGCACAGTTTTGTTAGTCATTACAGTGCGAACATGCTGCGTGCGTTCTTTTTCATTTGTTCCTCTGCTGTCATCAGTATAGGTTATGTTTTGCCATCTTCACAACCATTATTTTTAGTGGCTACTTGATAATCATTGTGCCATATTTTATGAAACTGTCTCTCTTTGGTTAGATATTGAGGCCATTTCTAACCTTTATTTTTCAGTACAGTATGCCACAGTGAATAAGGGCTTGTAGCTTCCCCCGCCCCCCAACTTTCCTTATGATGCTGAATAATTGTTTGGAAAACTTCCCAGGAGGGAGATTAGTTGATCAAAGGAGTAAGAACATTTTGATGGCTTTTGATATCGATGAGGCTATATTGCTTTCCAATAGAGTCCTGCCCATTTGTAATGCCATCGGCAACACGTGGGTGTCCTCATTTTAACATAGCCTGGTATCATTGCTTTTCTTTTTTTCTTAAATTAACTTTGAAGGTTGAAAATGGGCATGTTGAGTGTTGTTAGTTAAGACTAGTTTTGAGACACATGCGCTGGTGTTTTCAGTTTGTGCTGTATTCTCTCTGCTGTCCCTCCTCACTCAGCCATTAGCACTGCTGTTAGCAACAAAAATGACCAGGAGTACCCCTCTGTGACCGAAGAGAGAGTGAGTTGGGGAAGAGCAGAGGAGAGGGGCTCCCACAGGAATGGGGTGTGGAGTGGGCCTGGGACCGAGCTGCCTGGGGAGCCATGAGGCAAAGCGGGGAAGGAAATGAGGGCATTGGAGGAAAACAGAAGCAAAGACCGAGCTGCAAAAATAGACCCTGGAAACGCAGTGAGAATAAGAAGAAAGGAGACCCACTAGGGCAGGATGTGGAAGAGGAGAGATGGGAAGATGTTGTGAGGGATAAGAGCACAGATGGGGGGAGAGAGAGAGAGAGAAGGGATTCCAGGGGGAACAGGGGTCTCAGTGTGTGGGTGTGTATATCGGAGAGAGAGACACACACAGAGGGAGGGACAGACACAGAGACAGCGAGTCATAGAGAGAGGAAGAGAAACAGAGACAGACAGAGATACACAGAGAGAGACTGAGAGGAAGACAGACAGACAGATGGAGAGATGGCAGGGGATGAAGAGAAAAAGAAAAGAGAAGGAGAGAATAAAGGGAAGGGGAGAAGGGAGAAGTGGTGGTGATGAATACATCCTTAGTTTGTATGAAGTCTGGGGATGGACGGGCCCCTGGACCTGACAGGACCAGGATGAGCTCAAGGGAAGGGAGGCCACAAACCTATCGTTTGTTTGAAATTTGAGTGGGAAATAAAACACCATAGGTTGTAGCTGGGAGCCTGGTTCCCCCCCAGCGCTGCTCCTTTCTAGTCATGTGACCCCAGTTCTGCCTCTGATGATGATGATGGCACTGTCCCCACAGAGTGACAGTGTTGAGAAGCACAGAGTGAAAAAGCCACCCCTGCCAGGTCCTCCCTGGGGGCCCCAATCAGCACTAGAAGCCAGTCTGATGGGGCTGTGGGTGTGATAGTGGCTGTCTGTGGGGCAGTTAGGGGCACAGGCACTGGGGCCAGGGTGCCTGGGTTCACAGCTGGTGCCACCCTGCAGGCCAGGAGGCCCTGGGCAGTACCTAGCCTGTCCTTCACCTGTTGACTAGTCCATCACATGCAGATGCTAATAACGTTGGCCACTTCCGCAGATTTCTGTGAGGATTAAATGAAGTTTGCTATATAAAGCACTTGGAGCAGGCCTAGCCCAGAGTGTAGATTTCAGTGTGACCCGAGGGGCTGCTCTCTTTGCAGTGACAATGACGATGGTAGCAGTACAGCAGCCAGCGTGGTGTGAGCCCTGAGCAAGGGCCTTGCCTCATTAATCCCCCAGCCATGTGGCTAATTAGGTTTCATTGTTCCCATGTAACACACGGGGACACTGAGGGTCAGAGAGTTAGTGCAATAATACAAATAGTAGCAGTGGCTGCTCCAGGTGTTGACGCCTAATGTGCACAGGCATATGTGCTATTTGTAATCCTCCAAACAGTAGAACCAAGAGATGAGGAAGCTGAAGCTCAAGGAGGAGTGAGTTGTTGGGGCCACATGGCCACAAGTGTGACAGAAGTGGGTTGAACAAGGGAGGATCCCTGCAATTCCAGCGCCCAGGCCAGACACAGGGTTCATTAGTTTTTCATTTCTCAGGCCCAGCCTATGATCTGGAGCTTTTCAGGAAGTCTTAGGAAATCTGCTTTACTTATCAGCTGTTTTTAATTCTATCTCTTTATTTAACAAAATCGTGAGTATGAAAATGTGATTCCGTGTGTGATCTGAGGTTGAAGGCAGAACCCCTGGCTCAAAGGTAACGGCCGTGTCCACCTGGGTGAGTACTGTTCGGGAAGCTTGTCGCTAGGCTCTGTCCTCTCCTGCTGACCAGACACCTGGAGCAGCCCAGGGCAAGTTAGGTGGCATCAGGCTGTCCAAGCCATCTCTTCCTGGGTCTCTAGCCTGTGGCAGGCCCCAATTGCAGCTGTGTCTTTGCAGGAGGGCAGCATGGTATGCCACCTCTGACCTGTCCTTGCCTCTGAGGCACACCTGCCCATAACTGCAGTGTAGTTCTCTCAGTCCCCAGCCCCAGCTGGGTGGGGCACCCAGAGCAAGTCCCAGTCAGCTGAGGGTGTTTCCAGACGGGTGCTGAGAATGGAGCAGATGCAGGGGCGGAAGGTTCTTCAGCCATTATTGACGCAGAGGCTGGGAAAGGAGCCACGTGGCTGCCCCAGGAGAGGGTGGGCCTCCTCACAGCCTGGAACTGGGCTGGGCCTTCTTAGGAACTTTCCAAGGGAAGGCCAAACAGCCTTCCTTTCACCTTCGGGAGGAAATGGAACAGGATACACTTCCCACAGGAAGCTGACATCAAACAAGAAGGTTAGAGAGGAGACCCGGCTGGTTCCCTTCCCGGCTGGTTCCCTTCCCGGGACCAGCCTTCAGGGCAGCCCCTCACGCCAAGCATGGGGTACATTTTTCTGCATGGTTCTGGGGTATCATGGCATGACCAGAGGGGCTGCACTCCTTACCTTGCTCATGATGCCCAGGGCCACATGGTCAGAAGTGGTGTGACCAGGATTCTGGCTCTAAATCTTGGGCACCTTTGACTCCCTAATGCTGCCCCAGTGCCTCTGTGTACTTGGTACTCTTGTCCCCAAACAACACAAAATTGATTTTTATGATTAGTATTCTTACTAAGAGTAAGTAATAATGACTCCCATTTATTGAATGCCTCTTGGTGCCAGACACTTTCCTGCATTATCTCATTTAGACTGCTAAAGAAGCCTGTGACAATGGGTGCCATCATCCTCACTTTATAGATGCGGAAACAGACACCGAGTAGTTAGTAACTAGCCTACATTGTAGAGCTGATATCAGAAATGGGATTTCCATTTAGTCACCAGTTCTGGTGACTAAACCCTTATATTTGAGCATTATAGGCTTTTGGCAAGTTTGGTGACCTCTCTAACTTCAGGTTTTCCTTCTGTACATGGACCTAATCATGCTTTGTATAGCAAAGGTTTGGCTTATGCACATTCATAACTGTGCAGTAGTATCTGGCACACATCAGCTGTCTTTATCATAAACGTCACCATCACCATGACACGGTCTTGTGAGGAACGGACAGCAGTGGTCAGAGTGGAACTTCCTGGCCTGAGGGAAGCAGAGGAGGAGGCCGCACAGGGGAGACCCAGGTAGGTTGGGCACAATGGTAGGTGGGGGCCAGGTGGCTCCAGAGGGGTGAGGTTCTCCTGAGGGTCCAGGCATGGACACAGACATGCAGAGGAGCTGCCTGTGAGAGTGGGCGGCAGAGGGACCTGCCGGAGGACAGACCACCCTGACCTGCCACTTCGTTTCCTGAGAGGAGGGAAGTTACAGATTTCTGCCCTGGTGCACAGGGCAGGGCGAGACCCGCTACTCCAGTGTGGGCCCAGTGCTCTACTGCTGCTGGGGGTCTGCTCACTCGAGGACTGTACCCAGAGCTGGCTGAAGTCATAGACCCACTTTGTAGAGGGTGGGCAAGTGTGTCCCCCAACTAAGATATCGTGGGCCCCTCCTCCTTTGATTTTTATGGGAGTAATGGCTGAGACCCCAAAGATCTCAGTGCCTCTCATTAGGAGGCTTTGAGACATGGAGCTCCTCTGGTGGAGGAGACAAAGCCCCAATGTGGCGTCTTTTGAGAGCTGTCACCCCCTACAAGCCCTCCCTGATGCCCAGCGACAGGCACCCACCCACTCCTCCCGGAATGGGAGTTTGCCCCCACTCAGCTACTTTGCTTTTCTTTCCACCTTATTTCCCACCTAGACAGAACATTCTTAGTACTGTCTCCTCTTCTCTGAAATGTGCATGTTTTTGAGATAATTGCCTGACTCCCTTCAGCTCTTAGACTCGAAGGAGCAGAGAGCGAGTGACCAAACAGGGAGCAATGCAGGGAGCAGGGTCCTAGTCCAGGCTTGGGGGAGCAGGACGCCGGTGACTGAGGGTGGGGGCCTTGAAGACCTTGTACAGTTGGGGTTGTAAGCTCTAGCCGTGCCTCAGTTTTCTCATGTATAAAGTGGGGACAATGATGGGACCTCAGAGGGTAGATGTGAGTAGTGGGCAAGTTACTACATGTAACTTATTTTAAACAGAGCCTGGCCCATAGTAAGTACTGTGGTTACTGTTATTGATTATTAATTATTGCATTGTGTTCATTAAAAAATAAATGCCAGGGGAAGCTGGGATGGCTCAGTGGGTTAAGCGCTCACTTTGCAGCCCCGGAGACCGAGGATCGAATCCCGGCTCCAGCCCATGCGGACCCATGTGCTGAACTGGGGTGTGCCCCCAGTTCTGTTCTTGCTGGGACCTATGCAGGAGGCTCCCGGTCCAGTTCCTGCCCTGCGCAGCCCTGTGCCCACCTGTGGAGTGACACTATATGAAAAACTAATGCTGTGAACTATGGAGACTGCTCTGGGCCCTCGCCCTTTTCTCTGTCTCTGTCAGTCTCTCTGTCAAAAAACAATAAAAATAAATCTTAATAAATAAATAAATAAATAAATAAATGCCAAGTTAATATTTGTGCCTACTATTGTGCTGGGGATATAGCAGTGAACAAAGTAGACAGACCGCCTACCTGCTGAGCCCTGGGAGTTGGGAGATGGACAGGAAATGGACAGATGCATAAAGTATGTAGGATGATGGAACGTGCTATGAGAGTGGGGGGCACTTAAGCAACACTGAAGGGCAGGGCTTCTGTGGGAAAGGATTTTGTAATGTTCAGTTGAGTGAACTTTTATGCTCATGTGTTCAGTGATTTTGAGATCACAACTTTCCTCAAACATCATCATGAAGTTTCATGAAGACATGCTGGTCAGGTGGAGGTGGGGGTCATTCCCCATGGCGACCCCTGGCACCCTTTGGGGGCCCTGGAGAACACAATTTGAAAACCGACACTTGATTTCTTGGGCCTCTCCACCCCCAAAATGATCTAAGAATAGTCTATCAAACAGAATGGGGGGTGGGGTGGGGGCAAAAGGCAGATTCAAGAGGAAAAACCAGTGCCGATTGGAAGGCAATGCTGGGCACCCCTGTGCAGCCTGGCCACGGAGCTGCGTCACTCTGTGAATTGCAGAGAAGCCCTGGGCACTGGGCCCCTTCACGGGTGTTGGGCTGTGGGAAGCTGCCAGTGTGTAGAGAGATGAGTACATTGGACCTCCTAGATACAGCCAAGGGGCAGGCAGACAGGGCCATGGCGCCCACGGTGAGGTCACTCCTAGTCAGGCACAGCTCTGGGGTCCAGCAGCGTGGGCCTCTCATCTGCCCAGGTAGTTCTGGACTCCTGATGACTGCCATTTATAAGAACAGCCATCATGTGGCCTGCTGTGGATCTTATGAGATGTGTTTTCAGCTCTGTATGGGGTCCTCTCCTCCCATAACCCCTCGCAGAAGATGGCTTCCTACCCTGGGCTCGGCCAAGGCTGCCTGGAACTGCCAAGTTGAGACTCAGGACTCCTATAAGCAAGGCAAGCTGGAGGCTCAGGCAGCCATTTCCAAAAAGAGCTCCTGGACCCTGCTGGCAGCTTCACGAAGGGTCTCGGGGGACAAGGAGACTCACTCTCTCTCTCTCTCACTGTCATCAGCTGGAGCCATACGCGGCCTTACGACACAGCCAGCTTTGAGAAGTCACAGTGATAACTCATCCTGGTGGTGACATCCGGCCTCGGCAGGCTGGCTCTCCAAGAGTGTCCGGGCCTTGGCAGCTGGGATCTAGCTAATCCAAAATCCCATGGGACTTGAATAGAACTCCAAATGCCAGTTTTCAGAGTTGACACTGAAGGCCTTGCTGTGTAGCCGCCAGGCCTGCACGCCGCCTGGGCTGACAGGGGCCAGCCAGGAGGCCTCGACCCACCCCCCCCCGCCTTCTCTGCCACCCCGGGCCCTGCAGAAGGCTCCTCTGCCTGCGCCGTGTGGGGTCCTGCGTCCTCCCCAGACCACCTTGGGGAAATGGGGCCTGTCCCCAAGAAGCTTCTCCAATGTGGCATTCTCACACTACACTAGCACTCCTCTTGTTTAATCCCTTTTCTGACCACTCAATTTCAGTTTCCTTTCATTGTTCTTTGTTTGTTTATTCATTCGTGTATGCATGAATTCATTCATTTGTTATTCATGTTCATTCATTCATTCTCAGAATAGCATAGTCACTGAGAGGACAGTCACAGAGAGTCAGACAAAGCTGGCTTGGAACCCCCTGCTCCCAGCTGTGGGTCTGTGGCAAATTACTTAACCTCTCCATTTCCTTGTCTGACAAAATGGAATGATACGCCTCCTAGTGCTGTGGAGAGGGTTAAATAAAATAACATGTGGAGCCCCTGACATAAGTGTATCCAGAGGGTGGTCCCTGTAATGTCATTTGTCTGTGTCCCACCCTTGCTCACATGTTCACTATCTTTCCTTTCTTTTTGTGTAACTTGCTGAGGCATAGGCGGAAGTCAGATGTGGCCCATGTCTCCAGCCTTGCTGGTCTGGATTCCGTCCCCAGCCTTTCTCCACCCAGGGCTCCCAAGTAGCTCTGAGGAGACCATTGGGGCATCCGACCACCGATTGCATACCTCTCCAGATGTTCATAGGCTCTGTGACCAGCTACGTAACCACCCGCCTACGCTCATGGCGCCATCAAGGACCTTACAAATATGAATTCATTTCATCCCCTAAAAACACTATGAGGTAGTGACTACTACGAGCTCCATCTTCCTTTTGAGGAAACTGAGGCATGGAACAGTTAAGTCACTTGTTCAAAGTCACATGCTAATACAGGGCAGCACTAAGATTCATTTCCAGCCTACAGCTCTAAGAATCCTGACACAATGCTGTTTCCTTGTTGAACGTATGTGTACACATACCAACCTCTGTGTAAACATGTGAGAGCATGGCGTACATCCCTCGCAGTGTGCATATGTGGTCACAGAGCACTTAGAATCCCAGATGCACACACCTCATACATGTGCATGGAAGGACGTGGCACACATGCTTGAGAACATGCTTGTGTCCACATATACCACACATACACACTCTCTCTTATACACACACACACACACACACACACTCATTCACATGTATCCTGCACCTCTATTCCAAGCCTCACTCCAATCTCCACCTCCCTTTCAGAGAGGCCTTCTAGATTGTTCTCTGTTTCTTCACACTCACTCGGGTAGAGAGGGAAGTGATTCTGCAGGTCTGGACTTGCCCACTCAGGCCACCCATGCTCACCCCCCTGGCTTGTGGCCTCTGTGTGGGAGGCAGCCTTGCCAAGCACCCCACATCTCTTCTCTCTGCCAGGGCTCCCACTTGCCTTCCTTCCCATGTCTTCTTGGCTGGCATAGGACCCCAGCCTCCCCAGCCCCCAGGAATCTGGGACCTTCATGACTGGGCTGGGGACATGGCCACATCACAGGGACCAGAAGTGACTGGTCCAAAGGCTGTCTGTGATTCAGTGGCAGGAAACTCACATTTCCTCCTTCTAGGCCTTCGTTGCCTAGAGTCCCTTCCAGCCCACCCACCCCACTCCCATCCCGGCAGGGCCCTCTGAATCTGACCCACATCAGTGTAGGCGTTAGGGCCGTGGCTCCCAGTCCTGCCCAGGGCTTGCAGTTGTTGCCTGATGCTTTCAGATTCAAGCCTGGGCTTGTTGACCTGGGCCAGACTCTCTCCTATTTTGGCCTCATCAGAAGCATCCAGACTTCTGGGTCACGTCCCCCAGTGTCCTTGGCTTAGCAGTGCCTTTTGGCCTTTACTGGTCTCTGCGCCTTTGCTTTGCTGTCCGCACAGTATGAGCCCCTTCTTTCCTTCTAAACATACCCGCCTCCAGGGAGGAACCAGGTCTTCCCTTTGCATCTAGCCATCTTCAGCCATTCCTTATCTCTGCTTCTCTTCCCCTCCCTCCCTGTGTGTCACACCTTCTCTAGCCCCTGACCTCTGTTAGAGCTAATGGTCAGTGCTATGTGAGGGCCGCTGGATATGGAGCCAGGGGCTTTGATGGAACTTTCATAGCTTTTCTTTTCGTGAATTTTGATTTTTCATCCAGATGCCTACCTGCCCGCCTTCCCTCTCTCCCTCCCTCCCTCCTTCCCTTCCTTTTTCCCTCCCTCTTTGTCAAGCCTTCAGCACTAATAGAAGAAAACTCCAAGGAGATGAGAAATCACTTGATTGCACAGGTGCCCCCTGCCAATTGGTTCAAGATTTTACAAGCAAATCTGGTGGTTATCCTTCGGAAAATAAGCAAAGGCCAACCACTTCCTGCCGCTTCCAGGAGCCGCTCCAGTGCCTGAGCTTTCTAAGACCGACCAGGAAACTGAACCGGCAGGGGCAGGCAGGCTTCCTTCGTTTTCCTGGAGAACTCAGCGATTTGTGTTGGTGAAATTCCATTGGGCCCGATGGGGTTGGATATTGCGTTTTGGTCTTGTCTTGCAAAGGAATTTCTGAGATCGAGTAATTTCGCGAGAGAGAAAAGGGGAAGTTTGGCTGGTGACGCAGGCAGGCAGCAGTGCCCTTCCTCTGGGGGCTGGTGCCTCTGGGTGTTGCAAATGCTACACAGCCCCAGGGGACCCAGACCCTTTGCTTTGTCAGCGACCTCTTTGGGTCCAGGGCAGCTCTGGCTGTGCCTGTGCCACAGTCCACTCCGGGCTCTTTGCTCTTCCTCCTTGACTTGTGTCGTAAATTCTTGAAGAATGGAGACAGAATGTTGTAACTCCCCATTCAGAGTGGGCAGCCCTTCAGAGGGTTGGGGGTGGGGAGAGAGGCCTGCAGGTGGTTAAGACACCAGACTAGTAAGTCAGGTGACCCTTCTGTGCCCTTAAAAAAGTGATGATTCTAGAACTTCCCCAGGGATGGTGAGAGGACTTTTTTTTAATTTCATAAACACATGTATCATACACCTTTCATCACATGCATGCTATACGCTCTACTAAGGTTCTACAGATACTAATTAGCGTAATCTTAACAGCAGCAGCTACTGTGAGGCAGAACCACCTCATTCCATTTACAGAGAAGGGCACCGAGGCCCCGAGAGGCGAAGTAACTCACCCAGCTGGTAGATAGCAGGTGGAGTCCATGGGTGGAGGGAGCCTGGCCCTGTCTTTACTGAGTGGCACTGCCTCTCTAGATGGGATCAGATGAGATGTTGTACATCAACAAAGTAACCACTTGTCCCGTTTTACCTGGGACAGTCCCACTTGTAGTCCTAGTACACTTCTCAGTTGTGCTCTGTTTCATTTCATTCTAAAAGTTTCCCAGTTTGGAGGCTAGATCCCGAGGTCAGTTTATGTGTGGAACACTGAAGACATCATGGGCACTGGACCCCTGGGAGCCGTGGGGGAGAGGGGAAGATGACACAGTCACAGAGGATCCAGTTTGTTGGCCTCGGGATGCCACTGTTACTCAGAAGGGAGCTGTCCTCTTCATTCATTCACCAGCCTTACCTGGCATCTCACATCTCTGGGGGATGATGAGGAGGGAAGGGGAGGTGGAAGACACAACCAGCAGCCCTGGAAAATGAAGTCCCACCCAAGACCCACACTTCTAAGCAATGCAAAGTATTGCCATTAGGATCGGATTCCCATTGCTTTTGGTTCTGTGACTGGTATTTACAGGTTTCCATTCCTGAAAGGCTAGCAGGGCAGGGCCAGTCCCCAGGCTGTGTGGAGCCATTGCTGTTCCCAAGATGCCTGGACGGTAATTAGTTTATCTATGGTCACATCCATCGCACTCTGTCTCTGTCCTTAGATATGTCTGCGTGGTGTCCTGGGATGTGGCTTTTCCAGGCAAACAGCTAAGCAGGCAAAGACCTTCTCTGGCCTCCTGGTTGATGTTTTATTAAAGGCCTGCCCTAGTTCCACACGTGCTAAATACGGTGGCTAACAAGCACTGGCTCTGGAGTAGGGTGACCAACTTGTCCTGGTTTGTTGGGAACTATCCCCATTTTAAAACTGAAAATCTCAAGTCACAGGAAAACTGGATGGTTGGTTACTCTACTCTGGGGTGAAGCCAGCCCTGGGTCACACCATTCCCAATGCTGCCATGTGACCGCAGGTGCATTACTTAGTCATACTGAGCCTCTAAATAGCCTTAATGGCACCTATCTCACAGGGTCATTGTGAGAGTTGATTTATGAGAAGACTCTAGCACAAAATTACCTCAAAAATGGCAGTAAGCATTGGATTTATAATGGCTATAAATTATTCTAAGATTTTCCCCTTGGATACTAAGGCAGTCGATGTTATCCTTTGGTGTCAGTGGGCCACCAGACACTCTGCCAAGTCACAGACAACTCTGCCCCCTTTAGATGTCAGTGTGGTCATTTTATCTCCAGGTGGATGTCTATAAGTGAGTTTTGAATCTCAACCCACTACTACCTTGTGTTCTGAGGTTGCTTGAAACCTGTGTTCGTGCTTCAGGTCCCCCTACACCAGTCCCTGGGCTTGTCTGTGACGTAGACATTGTCACCTGGGAAAAGGACAGGATGTACACAAGTAGCTGGCATTTACTGAATGCCTTCTTCACACCTGGCATTGTGATTTATGTGCTTTATGTTTAAATCTCCGTCTGAGAACCCTCACTTGAGTAAGAGTGTAGGAACTTTTCTAATAATTTAACATTGCGATGTTTTTATATTTTTCAAAAGTATTGATCTTCAAATGGATTAGATATTAAAAATCAAAACTTGTGTTTTATCATCGACAGATTGAGACCTGCTGACATGGTCTGTACTCTTTAGTTAACCCCAGTCAGCCAGTAAGGCTACGTAGGTTAAGATACTGTAGCGAACAGTCCTACCCATCAGTAGCTTTACGCAACTGCAGTTTGGTTTTCCTTTATGCTAACTGTCCTGAGCACTTCAGCAGGAGGCCTTGCTCAGCTCTTAGTCTTAGAGCGGCTGATTTTGTTCCGCCATTTACATTCTGATTTTCAAAGGCAGCGGAGTCCCTGGGCCCCAGAGCATCAGGTGGGACTCTCTAGACCCGGTTTCTTGTTCCTATTAGAGCATAGCTTTAGTGCTTTCTTGGTTTGGGAACTGAAAGTCTTGGCTACTTCCGTAAGGCTGTGCAAAGGAAGAAATTATGAGTAGTGTCAGGAAACTGCTCTGAAACTTTGGCCAAGATAATTTCCCCTCCGGGATCTCAGGTCTTTCCTCGGTGAAACAGTGGCTGGGTTAAGTCAGGAATAATAGGAGCTACCATTTATTAAGTGCTTATTATGTGCTGGGCTGCACCATGCTGAGCAATTTACACACATTATCTTAGCACATCCTCCTGCAATTTTTAACAGGTGGGACTATTAGCCTCATTTTATGGATGAGGAAACCAAGGCTCAGAGAGGTTAAGGAACTTCCTTGAGGTCATAGAGCTGGAAACTGGCTGAGCTGGGGTTGGATCCAGGCCTGTGTGATTCTGAGTTTGCACTCTGAACCATTTTGACAGTACTTACTGAGTTGGGGTCTCAGAAGACAGTAATGGAAAAGGGTCCCCAGAGAAATTTTTAACCTTTCAAAAAGCCCAGTGAAATCTTGACATTTATTCTTGAGAGATAGATCCTGGCTAAGTTAAGTTCAGCCATTTTGTTACACAGGGAAACCTGATTCTTCCTTTTGTTGATATTTACTGTTTGTTTTTTTAAATTGGCCTTGTGTTATGGCAATAACATTGGAAAATGGAAATGGAAAATGATAATAAAAATTAGTAATGGCTTAAGAACACTAGTTTGATGGGGGAAAATGTTTTCCAAATAGAAAGATTATTAAGTGGAAAGAGAATAAAGTGGATTTTTGAAATTGAAATAGCTCAAAGCCTTTTTCCTAAATGTGCCATAAGGTGAGGCCACTGACCTAGTCCTAGGTCTCTGGGGGTTTTGGGTACCTTCCTGCTATAGATACTGGGGGTCTGTGCAGCCCATGGAGAGTCAGGAGTTGCAGAGATACCAGAGGTTAACTCATCCTATCTTCCCTACCTATCTGATTTGTCTCAAAGGGAAAAGATTAAGTCATTTAACTAATCTATAATTTAAAACATGGCTCATCCTCTAGGAATGAGCATTTTATTTGAGGGTTGCAGAGGTTAACTAATTTAACTGGTGTGTAATTTATAACATGGCACCCCTTTCTGGAAGCTTCCATCTTAGAAGAAGATATGGTGAGGGGGGAAAGGTTAAATAGTCTAACTAGGGAGTCATTTAAAATATTATTTTGCTAATAGAGCAGGCACAGATGTAGAATGGAATGCAAAATTCACACGGCTTATTAAGATGAAGCACAAAACTTGAGTGAAATATCCTGACGGGGTGAATGTGGATCACTGAGTGTTTGTTTGCCTGTGAGTGACATTTGGGGCTCTTGGAGGAACAAGAGGCCTGGCTTCTAGGGAGGGTTTGTAATGATAGCGCCAACAGTGCTGGGCACGTGCATCCCGTTGCTTCCCGGGACACCAGGCCAACCTTGTGGGTCTTTGAAGGACAAAGTTGTCTCATCTGCAGAGATAGTCTAGGTACACACAGGCAAATGAGTGGCTATTTTTATTTCCCTTTTTGTTTGTTTAAACAAAGACAGAATCCTACACATGTTCCTGTAGTGTTTTTTTCACTGAACAATAAACAGTAAGGCATTGTTCCATATCAGTATAACTTCCTTATTTTCTCTTTGTGGCTACAGAATATTACGCTGTATGGATTTGTGTACCATTCCCTTAAGATGGGTGTGTGTTTTCAGTCTTTTGCACATTCAAGTAAAGCTGTGGCGATCAGTCTTGTACATGTATGTATCTTACAAGGATGTCTGTGGGATAAATTCCTAGCAGTTGAGTAGCGGGGTCAGAGGTTAGGTACCTTTGGTATATTTGTTGCAGAAAACCATATCTGAGGAAACTCAAGCGGCACACCGAGATCAGGGAGAACACAGCTTTATTATGCCGGCGGGCCCAGCAGGATAATTCCCAAAGACAGAGTCCAGACCCACAGTAGACTTTTACTTTTATAGGGCCTATCATGGGGTTTGGGGATTGGTTAGTTTGAAAGGATGTTGGCAGGGAAATTCCCAGCCCTCAGGGGTCGCCATTTTGGGCAGTGACCTGGGGTGTGTGGGGGGGTGTGGGGGGGTGGCGCACCATTTCAGTTCAAGTGGTGAATTTCCTTATATGGAATTTTCCCCATCATATTGATAGATATTTCCAAACTGAATTCCCTTGAGGGGGTGCCCCCTGAGAACTGTCTGAGGCCTAGGGGCCTGTGATGGCATGCAGATTGAGCTGGTGCCTGGGTGGGTATTGTCATTGTATCCTGGGGCCTTTTGTGACTCGTGCTTCATTAGCTATGCTACTTGGGTTGGGAAATTCTTAGGAGAACAAGTGTCATGTTGCAGAGGCTGCCTCCGATGGCCCTGCTGGTCGGTCACTTGCAAAATTTAAGCACATGATGCATACATTCAGAAGAAGTGGAATTTGTATATTTGGCATGCAAAGCTCATTCTGCTTAGTATGAATTCCCCCCACCCCCACCCCCCCACCCCTCCCAGGAACGAACTCTTTAATGAGATTCTGGTTCCCTTTCACTTTGCCTCAAGACTGGCAGCTTACTTGAAGGGGATCGTTTATTGTTATTTAAATAAAGACCACTTTTCAGGGAGAAAAGCCAGCAGGTCCCAGTGAAGAGCAGGTTCCTAACAAGTCTCTGAAGGTGAAGTGTGTGTCCCCACATGCAGGCCTTCTTCCTGCATCCCCGTCCTCATCCTCACTGCAGCAGGCTCTTATTAGCTCCATCTTGTAGATGATCAGGTACTGCTCAGAGAGGACAGGCCCAGGCAGGACCATCCAGCTTGCAAGCCCTTGGCCTGAATGCCTTGCTGCTTTGGGTTTAATCCCTGTCACTCAGGTGCAATGCCGTTTGCCGTGAGCCACCGTGGCTTTGGAGACAGTCACTGTGTTTGAAATAGCAGCGCCTCTGCTTTCTGCCTGTGTCGCCCCCAGTGTCTCTCTGAACTTGAGGTTGTTCAGTACTAAGAATGGAAATGAATGACTTTCATGATAAGATAGGCACTCAGAAAGGTGTGCTCTATCTTTCCCTCCTGCCCTGTTTGTCCATCTCCCTCTGGTCATCTTGAGCAGGTCGAGCCAGTTGGCTCTAACACAGAGCTCTTCCCTTGAGTTGGCGTGGGAGCAACTTTCAGGATGGCTCCAGGATACTGTCTGGGCCACCCAGAGGCATGGTCTGAGCAGATGACTTTTGGGCTCACTTGCCCCAGTTATATCTCCATGGCTGGGTCTTACCTGGGACCCAGGACCTCAAGACTGCTATCTTCCTGCCTCCCCTAACAAAATGGGCAAGAACAACTGGCCCTCAGGGCAGGCTGGAGCATGGAAATATGAGTGATGGGACAAGGTGGATGGCCTCACCCACCTCTGTGGGGTCAGGGCCCTTGTTTTGGAACTCTGGGTGTCCTTTTCCCTACCTAGAAGTCCTGCCCTGCAGGAACTGTACCTGATCAGATCTATCTGGCAAATGGAACCTGGTTTTCTAATCAATTTTTGTTACACTTTTAGATGAGGATTCTTTTTTTGTATCTCTGATGGGACATTTGGCAGAAGCTCTCTGACTTTGGTTTTGACTTCTTGCCCCTGTGAGCACCCTGTCAAGGCATAGATTATAGTCATCAGCATCCTTCTACCACCCTGCTTTCTCCTTCCTACTTTAATTTATGGCTCTCAAGGTCTGATCGGGGACCAGGAGACATTTGCTCCACACTGCTGCCTGAGAGCTACATAGACTAGGCATCAGGGCCCTTATTTCCCTGGATGAGGACACAAGAGGTCAGCCTGGAAACTTGTCCATGAAGGACACCTCGTTTCCAATGTTCTTTATGCAGATAATGATGATGAAATCAGTAACGATAGTGATAATTACCGTCTAACATTATGGGCCCACAGCTAAGCACTTAGCTTGATGATTTTATTTAATCCTTATAACAGACCTGTGAGAACACACTGTTGTGATTAGTTCCCAGTATCAGAGAAGTAAACTGAGGTGTAGCAACCAAAGGGATGCACACAGTCACACAACTAACCAGTGACAATGCCAGGTTTTAAATCCTGGAAGTGTGATTCTGGAGCTGGCTCTCTTCAAAGCTACAATCCACCACTGCCCTTCTCTGCTGTTGCCTCAGACCAGCCTGAGACTGATGGATTGTTTTTTTTTAGTTAAAAAAAAAATCTTTATTTTGGAAAATTTAAAAACATATTCTGACAACAGAGAAGAGTAAAATGAACCCCTGTGTGCTGTCACCAGCTTCAGCAGTTACCAGCTCTTGGACAAACCACTGATCTGAAAGCAAATCCCTGCCATCCTTCTATTTCATTGTAAATTTTATCAGTAGGTATCTCTAAAAAATAAGGTATCTTAAAACAAACAAACAAATATAAATGTAATACTCTTCTCATACCCAAGAAATATAATAATTCATTGATATCAGCTGTCCTGTAAATATTCATATTCCCCAATTGTCTCATAAATGATTTTTGTTGATTTATTCAAATAAGAATCCAAACATGGTCTGTACACTGTGTTTGCTTAATACATGCTTAAGGTTTGTTTTTTTTTTTAATCTCTTTTTTAATCAGGTCATTTGTCCCATGGAATTTTCCATATTCCTAGTTCCTGGTTCTGCTCAGTGCTTCCTCATGGTGTCATTGAACATGTTCCTCCGTGCCCTGTATTCCTTGTACAGCCTGGGACTTTCTAGTTAGTTCTAGACCTGTGCTGTCCAGTACAGTAGCCACCAGCCACAAGCCACTGAGCACTTGACATGGGACTGGCCTTGAATTGAAATGTGCTGTCAGTATAAAATACACACTGGACTTTGAAGACTTACAGTGAAAAAAAAATGAATATGAAGTATCTCACTAATAATTTCTTACATTGATTGCATGTTGAAATAATATTTTGAATATATTGGGTTAAATAAAATGTACCATCTTTTCCCATGTATAAGACCGCCCCCCGTGTGTAAGACCACCCCTACTTTCCTCACTCAAAATTAAGAAATCAATACATGGGTTACTCCCATGTTTGAGATGACCCCCAATTTTTTGTCTAACAATTTCAGACAAAAATATCGTCTTAGGCGTATACATGGAAAAATACAGTATCTTTTCTAGGTGGCAGTGCACTTCCTTCTGCCTCACTCCAGGGGGCTCCCGCCCAGGGAAAGATCTCTGGGTAGGATTCTGGAGCAGGTATCAGGTGCTGGCTGCCTAACCCATCCACCAGCTTTTCTGCCTGTGTTCATCTTCAACGACCATCGCCCAGGTCCATTATATCATCAGGGATGCAAAGTGCAAATATTTTAAGTTTACCCTCTATCTTCATTTCTTAGACGAGATTATTTTAACATCAGCTACTTGGTTGTTCTGATGTTCAATAAATACAGGAAAGGCAAGGGAGGAGTGCCGGGTGGGAGGGTGAGGCTTTATTCTTTCCCTTTTTACCAAGTTTTTGACTAATGGGCCGATTTTTTGTAGGATTTCCCAAAGGTGTATTTTTAAGTTTTTTACTTAGTATGAATTCATGTATTTAAATTTATATTAGATGCATTTGAATCCACTGTACTCCTCTTTGTACTTACTCATCTTTGGCCAGTGGGAGCCTTTACTTTGATTTTGATTCCTCACCTAAACCCTTTGTAAATCCCAGTCCTTTTCTCTTTTTAGTGGGTTGGAAGATTCCCTCTCCTTCTAGATCAGGGGTGTCCAACCCCGTGGCTTCCCTGGGCCACATTGGAAGAATGTCCTGGGCTGCACGTAAATATGCTAACACTATTGATAGCTGATGAGCTAAAAAACAAAACATCACAGGAATTTTACAAAGTTGGGCTTCATTCAAAGCTGTCCTGGGGTGCATGCGGGCTGCCGGCCGCGGGTTGGACAAGCTTGTTCTCGATTGAGTCTTAGAGTGGGGCCTTCCTGCATTCACTGCTCTCACTAGGCCCAGGTTGTGGGGGCTTCCTGCCAAGGGCTATTCATAGGTGCCACCTTTCTCTGTGGCCTCATTGCCAAGGTCCCAGCCAGAGGCTGGGGTGGAGGAGCCAGGCCAGCACTGCTGGCGTGGGCCCCACGCATAGTAGGTGTTCCGGAAATGGCTGTTGGGTGAATGAAGGGACCGAAAGCTGATCTGTCACACCACCTGGCTGGTCTGGGTTCCTCTCCACCCTGGGATTCTCTGGGGAGGCCAGCTCGCAAACAGAGCTGGCCTTTGATTCTCTGCGGTGTCAGGACACCTTTCCAAGGCTTAATGTGCACAGAGGGGACATTAAATCTCTAGGGTCATGCTGAGGGTGCTGCCAGGGGAGCGCCCGTTCTCCTGCTTTGACTGGGTGCAGACCTGTGGGGCACAGGCAGGGGGTCTAGTGTAGGATCTAGACACGTCCCAGAGTGGGAGCCACCCCCTTTCCAGGCTAAGCTGTTCTACAGCAGGTGTAGACATAGGGCCTCTGACTCAGTTACTCCTGACTCAGTAGCTTGACTCCTTCCGGGTGTGAATTTTTAAAATGCCAGCTCTCAGAAGGAACCTCCGGCTTGGTTTTCACTCCACAGATGTGGAACCCTTGCCCTGTTGTCATTGCTTCGACAATATTTGCTTTGCTCCCCTGAGTCCTGGCTGTACATACTTGTCCCCATGGCTCAGTGCAATCACGGACTAAAGGACGGCTTTGTGATTTGGCCCCCAATATGGACCATGGGGCTTCTGTTCTGGTGGCTGTTGCTAGTTTAAAAAACAAAACAATAAAAACCTGTTGCCAGCTTTGTTGATGTCCAGAGAAACTTTGTCCCAAAAATAATGTGTTTGTTTACGGAGAATGACTTCATTTATTTACTCTATAAGAGCCTAGACTCCGGTGACACGCCTGATCTATTTGAGGGGTGGATTTGTGTGTGGCTCTGTTGCAAGGGGGCAGGTGTTCCAGCCCTTGCAGTTAAGGGGTGGGTTGGGCAGGGGGAGAGTGACCAAAAAAGCTTCCCCTTTGTGTGTGTGTGGGGGTATGTGACCACCCCCAGAGGGTCAGGGTGAGAGAAGTTTCCAGAAGTGGCACAAGGAGGGAGGAAGGAGCAGCCCAACTCAACTTTAAGAACAAGGTTGACCCCGGGGGTCAGGAATGTGGTTTGGATCACTTGGCCTTTTGGCTAAGATCAGGTGTAGGAATGTGGTTCTGGGATGAGACCACCTAGGTTTTGAGATGAGACAATCCACATGAATTGTCTTGTCTGTGACATTGGACAAGTGGCTTGATCTCACTGAGCCTCCATTTCTTCACTCACAAAGTGGGCATGTGGTGGGGATTAAAGGGAAAACACACAAAGCCTTCGGTATAGTTCCTGGCACATGGTTGGCACGCCACACTGGAGAGAACTAGCATAGTGGTTTTAAGTGTGTGAGGTCTGGAGCCTGAGTGCCTGGGAATGAGTTCTGGCTCCAGCTCTTATAGACTGGGCATCTGTGGATTAGTTTCTAAACTTCTCTGTGCCTCACTCTCCTCTTCTGTAAAATGGGCACAATAATATTTCCTATTTTGCAGGGTTGTGAAGATTAAATGACTTAATAGATATGAAATCTTTTGGAGAATGCCTGGCACATGTATGTGCTGGCTCAGTGCTAGGCATTATCACTCTAGTTAATATTAATATAACTATCTGTCAGATAAGGCTACCATGGACCCAGAATGGGGCCCTTTGCCCCAGTGACAGATAGGCAGTGAACAGCTACCAGAGCATCCTCATTTGAGGACCAGGAACAAGCTCACTATATCTCACAGCAGCTGGGGAGGGAGGTCAGAGCCTTCCCATTCCCAGAGCTGGAGTCCACCACCAGTTTCTGGCAGAGCCGGGCAGTCCCAAAGCCCCGGCCTTTTTCCTGTGCCTTCTCCCAACTGGACTGGAGCTTGAGTCCAGCAGAGTCAGCGGTACAGAAATGTACTGGCCACCAGCCTTTATTCGGTGTCAGGCCGCGCCAAAGAATCTCACCAAGATTTCAGGGCAGACTGCACACGTGAAGCTGAACCTTCTCACCGGTGCTGGGAGGCCTCCAGGTGACTCACAGATGCACAGAGCCCTTGGCCTCCTGGTTCTTGTCCTTGAACCTTTAGGGTCCCTCCTGCTTTAAAATATGGACACCAGTCTCGATTGAATGGTGCTGACATGTGTGGGATCACGAGGGGCTGGGCACATCTGGCTCTGGCTTTGAGGACCAGCAGGCACACACCACTTGGCTGTTGTTTCAGAGAACACACTATCGATTTACTATAGAGTGCTTGGGAGTGCAAGGCCAGGGTTGGGCATAATTAGAGGCGTATTTCATCAGTCTGAAAGCAGCCTGGATAGAGATCAGAAAATCAATTATAGGCCTGGGGAGTGGGTATGTGCTCTGAAGCCATCCCCAGTTTTATTGATTCTTTTAGCAAATGTGTCTCCTGTACCAGGTGCTATTCCATGTACCAGAAGTTTGCTCTGCTGGGCTGGGCCTGTCCCTCACTCCCCAGGCCCATTCCTTTCCCGCCCTTCCTCTGCTTTGCTAGGTATGGGGGCAAGAGGGGTGACCCCTGCAGGCTGCCTGTGTCAGTTGCCCCAGTCATTGGGTCCAGCTAGTGGGAGGAGCCCGTGGGAGGCTGTCTGTGTCTGGAAGTCTCTCTGATAGCAGCTGCCACTCCACCATGGCTCCAGCTTCACGGGACAGCCCTGTGGTTCTGTCCTTAGCACCTGGGCTTCAGGCCTCCACCCTTCCCTCTGTCTCTCTCTTCTAGGAGGGGTGGCAGCTTCCTACTGGCTCTGACCAATGGGTCACCTTATTGTACCTGTTTTGCATCTCAGCTCTTCTATCCCTGTGCACCCATTTTGCTTTAGTTCAAACAGTTGAGGTGCTTCTGTTCTCTGGTTAGATCCTCACTGATACAGTCCCAGCTTCTGTGTGGCTTCCAGTCCCATCACTTGACCTCAGGTCTGGGCCCATATGTTCTTTTTCCCTTTGAAGTTTTCCATGCACGGAGGCCCTCCCCTCACCTTGGCCCCTTTCTCATTGTTGGTCCACCTGGGCACTGGCTGGACTACAAATCGAATCCCACTCCTTCGCTTTGAGACTGCTTCTCATTTCCCACTATCTTCCCAATAGGGTCTTTTTCCTCCTGAAGAACCACACTCTGGCTCACCTCTTGCCTTTGTAGTCATGCACTTGCTAGGCCTGGAATCTCCCCAGTGCCCTTCCCTGGACACTGTAACATCTGTTCCTTTCTCTTGGCCAGCTCTACCTCAAGACCCAGCTCAGATGTCCTGCCTCCCCAGCCTGGGTATTTCACGGCCAGGCACCCTGTGCTCAGTGTGGGCTCGTGGCTCTGAGGGGGCAGGGATTGGGTCTGTCTGAGTCCAGGGGCCTGGAGATAGATGCCAAAGCCCCTAGGTATGTGTCCTAAAGAAACTCCCTCATGCGCCTAGGGACTTGCCCAAGGACATATAATGGAGCAGAGTGAACGGCTAGAGACAGCATCCAAGTTCATCAATGAAGGACTAGGTTAACGTGTTTTAATACATTTATTGTGTGGAATGTGATGCAGCAATGAAAAAGAATGCGGTAAATCTAATATGCATTGTTGTTGAAAGATGTCCAAGATACGTTATTGTGCAAGACCCATTATTACACAGAGAGTGTAAAATAAAGGTTTTTTTATTTCACACATACATAAATGCCTAGAAAAATGACTCCAAGGAAACAGCCCCAAACTGGCAAAAGGGATTTTGGAGTAGCGAGTGTGATTGAATCCAGGCGAAGGGGACTCTGTTTCTCGGTTTCTTTTTGCTCTTCGTATTTCTGTGTTCAGATTTTTGTGACAACACTGTATTCATGTGTTAGCTGAGTAATTGCAAAACAAAAATGGGCTATCAAGGGAAAGGAACCCCCCACATGCAAGCCAGTGTGTCCTAGGAATCTCATCGCTCCTCAGAACACCAGGGAGGCTGGAAATGTTTTCTCCAGAAGAAACTCGGAGCGGCGACAACTCTCCTGAGAGAATGTCGGAAACTGTCCCATCCTTTGGGAATGCCATTTTTGGAGTTAGAAATTCTCTGGAGGCTTGGAAGATACAGCCATGGCACAAAGCTGGCAGTGGCTTAAAACATCTATTTTCAGCATTGACCTCCTGCCACAACAATGGGAGCCGTTCTTGGATTTTCTAGGAAAATGGACATGAGTGGATTGTGGAACTTCTTTGCAGGCAAAGTAAATGAAAGGAGTTTCTTGGAGGGACCCCCACTGCCACTGTCGAGGTTAATTGTGTGTGTGTGTGTGTGTGTGTGTGTGTGTGTACATACATGCCTGCATGTTGGGAGTGCAGGGGAAAGCGGGTAATGCAGCTATCTGAGGATTCCCTGTTCTCTGGGAGGCTTGAGTCAGTGGGATGCTATTTCCTGAGTCACCTTTGAAACCCCCATGGCTAAAGCCTATGGATTAGCTCATCCCTCCATTTCCTTTTTGGCTCTCAATTTGGTCAAAGATAGCTGAGCACAGAAAATCTGTCACGATTTTGAAAGCATGACCTGACATCTGCTAAGGGGTCAGCTCACCTGGCCCGGGCCATCCTCTGGACTTGTTGGGAAATGAAGAGAGGTGTCAAGGTCGTGAATAGAAACAATGGCCCTCTCATGTTGGATGGAATACAGGAAACCCAGACCTGTCTGGGAAAGGAGGGGACAGGCATGGGAGAGGCTTTCTACTACAGTACCTGGATGGGCCAGGCTGGGCTGTGCCCTCCAATCTGACAACAGGTCCAGACCAGCCGTGGACGAAGGAAGCATATTCCGAGCACCATCTGTGTACCAGGCATGGTGCGGGGCTCTTGGCTCACATGACTGCGTCTATTTCTCCACCAGTCCTTTATAGCAGGAGTTGGTCTCCTACCTTACGCACTAGCCAGCTGGGCTCAAAGCGATGAAGGAACCTACCTGCTTCCTGTGTTCTGTGTCTGTTGGTATTGATTATAAATTATAAAACAAAACCCCTGTGATTACTGGTCTCACCTCTCCAATCACACCTGCTTCTGTTGGAGAGCAGAGCCTGGGCCCCAGGCAGAGCCCTAGCTCCTGGCCCCTTAACTCGAATCTCATACAGCTCAGAAAGTGGTTGCTCCTCTGGTCAGCTTTCCACTTAGTCACACCCTCTCAGGGCTTCCCAGCCCCCCGGAAAGTCAGGGAACGGGCACTGCATGCGGAGGACTTTGAAACCCCAGACCTGGCTCCAGTCCTGTGTCTCTTACTACCTGTTCTTGTGACCTTGGGCAGTCATCTAACCTCTCTGAGCCTCAGCTTCCTCATCTGTGAAGTAGAGTTGCTATCAGGCTGAGACAAGATAAGCTGTGAGAGATTGCCAGCATTTGACCACTTTTAACCTGAAAAATGGCAGTTTCATACGGCTTCCATATCTATACACCATGAAGATGCCTTTGTGAGGTGCTGGAGCTGCTAAACGCGTGTCTTCTCTGCTCATGCACTCGTTGTTGGAGGCTCTGTCATTCTTGGCTGTTATGAATGGGAAGGGAGTTCTGAAATCACTGCCTTGCCATGAAGAGGGAACGTTGAAATTGTGCCTTCCTGGAAGGTCCTGTCTGCACTGAAGGGTGCTGTTAACTGAGGCCGTCACATGCTGGATGTGTGGCGGGGGCTGCAGGGAGGGACACGGCTGTGGTGCTGACGCAGATGCTCCTGTGTGGCCAAGCAAGGTTGTTTCAAACAGTGTCGTGGGGTGACAGGCACAGCCCAGGCAGGTGGGAGGCTGTGCTCGGTGACCTGGGTCTGATGTTTGTATGTCAGCTGCCCCTGGAGTTGAGAAGCAGTGTGGCGGGTGGCCAAGAGCTCAGGCTCAGGTGTCCAGCTGGCCGAGTTTGAACCCTAGGTCTGCCTCTTGCCTGCTGACCAGAATTTCCTAGTGCCTGCGAGTGAGATTCCGGGACAGGCCATTGGGTCTCTCTGAGCCTCATTTCTCTGTAAAATGTGGGTTGAAAGTGGGAAATCAGATTTGCTTGTATGAGCCAGGGTTGTGAGGCTGAAATCAGATGCAGCTTCTGGGAGGGCGTCCCCAGTGGCTGGCCTGCTGAAGGGGCAGCCATAGTGAGCATGTGGTTGTACTGTGGGAGCCCCTGGGTGTCACATCCTGCCCTCTTCATTTGAGCAGTGCCTATGTGTTGAAAGAAGTACCCACTGGACTCTTATATGATGTGTTTTGCCTTGGAGATTTTTTGTGGTTCAGAAACAGGAATGTAGTTCAGAAAAGATTTAATTTTGGGGTAAATTAATTCTTAAGGAGCTGGAGGAGGGCTTTTAAACAAAAAACCTAGTTGCTTCAGAAGGCTTCTCTTTGTCACTTCCCGTTCCCTTTGACTGTGGGCCACAGGACCCTGTCAGCCCTACAGCTTTGTATGTAGCAAGCCTTCCTGAGTGGCCTCTGCATCATTGCTTACTGAGTGGATGGTACTGCGCAGTTGCTATGGTAGCAGCAGGATGTGGTTCCTATGGTGATGGTCGGCAGCAGCAGGAAGACAGCAGAGGTTTTAGTTGTCTGGTGGCTCTGCATTCACCACCCCCCTGAACAGCACAGTACAAGCTGCCCCCACGGCCACTCAGCTCTGTAAAATGGTGACTGCTGAGGTCACTGTCTCACCGAAATGCCACTGCTGCTTCTTGGAAGTGCTGGGCTGTACAGGGGTTATTCTGCTTCCACAAGAGGAGGGGCCCCAGTGTCTCCGCGGCACCTCTGCTGGGGAAGGAGTTCTGTGTGGACTTCAGAATCCAGCAGGCAGAGTCTGTGGGGAGCTTCCCCCCAAAGCCCCTCCCGCTGGCTCTCCTGAGAGTGAATTTTTTTTGTCCAAGGCCTCCTCAATTTGAAGGCTGATGCAGGATAGGGGACTAAGGAGAAGAGCCAACGGATTTAAAAAACTCCTTTTATACCTTGTGCCCAGGTTTCAAAATGGCCACAGTTGGGCGAGGGGTGGCGGGGGTGGGGGTCACATTTCTTTAGTTGGGGATTGGCTGAAATTAGGGGAAAGAAAACATGTATCCTGAATATTTCTCTTTCTTTTTGGCATCTATATCTTACCGATCGAATTTCTAGACAGGGAAGTATATGATACAGTGAAATGTAGCATACAGAATGTTATTTCTGTTTTATCTAGAACTGAGGAAGGGGAAGTGAGCAAGCAGGATTCAAGGGGCACTATTACAATTTGAGAGTAAACCTGAAATTTAGGAGCTAAGTGTGGGTGGACATGGGGGCTGCTGGCCGGTTTCAGTGTTGGGCAACGCCATCCATAAATTGTTTACTTACGCATGATAAGGCTGCCCAAGAGAAAGGAAATGTCAAGTGTCTTTGCCTCTAGCTGAAATCCTGTCGACCCAGTGTGGCAGCACGATTCCCTCATGCAGGTCAGGCGCTCCGATTGGTAGTCGGTGACGTCACTGTGTTTCCTAGAATGGACCCTGCGTCACTGCCATGTGCCAGGTGACCATACCTGGATGGAAGCAGGAGGGCTTTGGACCCTTGGTGCTGGTGCCTCCAGGGCAGGCCACCTGGAGTGCCTCAGGTGCCTGTCCTGGGGGAGGTGGGCCAGTGGCAGGGATGGAGCAGGGCAGGCCATCTATCTCCTTTACACCGAAGCAACCAGAGGTCAGAGAGCGCCTTCTACCAGGGCCCTGGCGCACTCGGACTCTAGAGTCCTGTGTGAAGAAATGCACTTTGAGTGAGCACTGCCTGCCCTGAGGGACTTTCCTTTATGAAATTCGAGAATAAAAACAAATACACAATTTAGGAGACATACATGATCAGTAGGACTCATGCTTGACTACATACAGATGTCAAGATGATGTTCAGGTTAGCCAATAACAGAGAACATCAGACTCATATAAAAAAAATCCATATTTCTACCACCCAGAACTCACCACTGTTAATATTTTGTTCTCTTTGCTCTGTCTTTGCGAGCTTGCAACCTGGCTCTTCTGCTCTGCATTGTATGCTCCTATATTTGAGATTTGCCTTTGTTGATTCATACAGATTTAGTTCTGTTCACTGCTACGGAGGACTCTGTGTTTGCCCTCTGGTTCCATCTGGGTGGTGGCCCCAGTTGGGGGATAGACTCACCCTGTCTTACAGATGGGGACCTGGAGTCCATGATCACGTGGCTGGAAGATGGGCTTGTTGCCACCCCACACTATCCCCATTTTGATTGAACTCCAAAGGTAGGGTGTCCCTCGTGGCACCTCAAGCCTGCCTGGCCCCTGGCCAAGCAGCTGACTAATCCAGTCCGATGAATTCAGGTTCCCGACTCACCCAGCCCAGCCATGTTTGCCTAATTTAGGTCACTGCCAACCCTCCCTCTCCCCAGAGGGCATCGTGGCCTAGAACTCTGTAAAAGAACTGTGATGACAGTGCTCTTGTTTGGAGAGCGCTGTGCCCATTTCCCTGACCACCCTCAGCTCCTGGTTGGAGCCCTTGGGAGGAGGATTGTAATAGCAGCTTTGGGGACACCCTGAAGTGTCTCCTGAGCTGAACCACACCAGGTAACCCTCAACTTTTACTCAGGCATGGCTTCCTCATCCCCAGAGCTTGGATGTAAGGTGACCTCAATTCTCAGCTTTCTTCCAGCATCGGGGCCTCTAGAACCAACAGGGAGCCCTGAACACTGGCAGAGACTTGCCACTACTGGTTCTTATTTTCACCAGAGGTGTGTGTGTGTGTGTGTGTGTGTGTGTGTGTGTGTGCATGTATGTTTGTGCACACATGTGATGGTATGTGGATGTCTTATGGGGCAGATTTATTTTTCTGTCCCGTTAATTGTGGCCTCCTGGGGCCCCACCCTGTCAGTGGCTCCTTGGAGATCACTGACCTGTGACCTGTGTGTGGGATTATCACAACATTGTGTGGACACCTGAAAAACCAGGCCTTTTAAATGCTACCACCCTTGCTTATAAGGGAGCCCAGTTTGGGGGTCAGACAGAACTTGATTCTTTTGAGTGCTCAGCAGTATTTATGGAACCTCCTGCTCAGCCCACTCTGGGGATTATGTGGCAAATGAAAGAGACGGTGTCTGTCGTGCTGGAGCCTGCAGCTTAGTGGGAGAGTGACAGTAAACAGGCAGAGACACACAGAGCCAGCGTCAGAACTCTGCCTCAGCCTGGCCTGCCACTCCCAGCTGGGTGACCTGGGTAAGTTAAGTAAGTCATCTATAAAGCGAGACAACATGCTCATCCCTGTGCTGGGAGGGTGTTGGTGCCCAGTGCCTGGCAGCTGCGGTTGTGACCAGGATCCTCATTTACAGAGATGGAACTTGAACCCAGAGAGGTGGAGTGACCTACCCGTGATGGCACAGCAACTCTCAGGCCAGCTCTGTGTGGCGGCCTGGCCTTGTCAGAGCCACAGGCAATGCTGCCCCTGGCCACAAGGGAGTCTGTTCCTCTTCTTAACAGTGATAGCACCTTCTATGATCTGCAGGGAGTGATTTTATTTATATACTTATTTTCATCATGGTTAAATACTCCTGACATAAAGTTTACCATTTTAACCATTTTCAAGTGCGTGGCTCAGTGGCATTAAATATATTCATGTTGTTGTGCAACCATCACCACCATTTGTTTCCAGAACTTTTCCATCTTTCCAAACTGAGACTCTGTTCCCATTAGGCACTGACTCCCCATCCCCCTTCCCTCAGCCCCTGGAACCTACCATCCTGTTTTCTGTCTTTATGAGTCTGACTACTCTTGGTCCCTCATCTAAGTAAAATTATACAGTGTTTGTCTTTTTGTGACGGGCTTATTCCACTTACAATAACGTCCTCAAGGTTCATCCATGTTGTAGCATGTGTCAGAATTTCCTTCCTTCTTGAGGCTGAATAATATTCCATAGTGTGTGTGTGTGTGTGTGTGTGTGTGTGTGTGTGTGTGTGTGTGTGTGACATTTCATCCATTCACCGTCGATGGGCGTTCAGGTCGTTTCTACCTTTGGGCTATTGTGAATAGTGCTGCTATGAATATTCTTGTAAAAATTACAAGTAGCTGCTTTAACTCCAGTGTGTTTGGATTTATACTGAGGTGCGGGGAGCATTTTGTCATCAGGAAGAAAATAAGGGGAACCAAAAGAAAGCTTCTAACTTCTACGAGTTGTCATCTTTGGGTCCATAGATGGCATTTAGGGGATCTTTGAACTTGAGTATAAAAAAGAAAAGACTTCTTTATGGTCACTAGCCTGTAAGTGCACTGTAGCATTTCCTTCAATGATGACTATAGGCAGTGCTGCAATGGTACTAGCAGTGCCTGTGGCTCAGTCACCAGTGGAAATCACAGATGTGTTCATATCGCATTCCTGTCATAGATATCTCAGAATATCATTATGTTTGTCACAACTGTGAAGTTAGGGTAGATCCCACAGCTAGATCTTGCTATTTCATGCAGTAAAAACACTATCTTTTCTTCTGTTACAGATTTTAAGAAATATTTCCATATGATCAGTTTCCTTTGAAATCCTATGAATTTATTTTTACACATTTAAAAAAATCACTTACTCTAAGGAGGCGTCCAGATTCTTTAACACAGGGGCCCCCAACCCCTGGGCCACGGACTGGTATTGGTCCATGGCCTGTTAGGAACTGAGTCACACAGCATTAGGTGAGCAGTGGGGGAATCAGGGAAGCTTCATCTATATTTACAGCCGCTCCCCATTGCTCACATGACCACCTGAGCTCCGCCTCCTGTCACATCAGTGGGGGCTTTAGATTCTCATAGGAGCACAAATCCTATTGTGAACTACATATGTGCATCCCCCCAACCCCATGGAAAAATTGTCTTCCACTATACCAATTCCTGGTGTCAGTAAGGTTGGGGGCTACTGCTTTACCACACACAGCCACGGGCTCCAAGGTACACCAAAGGTTGGGAAGACTGCATTGTCTTTCCCGCCCCCCGCCCTGTGAGTGTGTGCCCAGTACAGGACCAACCACCACAGCAAGTTTGCGTCTTTGCTTCCAGGCAGTTCCAAGGAGGAGAGCCAGTGTCTTCTGAGGGATGGTCCAGGGTTCTGGGCCTTCACTGTTATTCAGCCTCTTCCCACCCCCAAAGATACAAAGAGAAATTTCACCTCTCAATTACCAGGAGCAGTCTTCTCTGTTTCTGGGATGGCTTTGGACATGTTTTGGGTCCTTCTCGGTTGCTAGAAGTGAGCACGTGGGGGTGTGAGCTTTGCAGTTTCTGGGCTGGTTTCACTGAAGGCGGCCGCATATAGGGTGTCACTGACGCTCAACAGCTAACATGTGGCCAGATGTGTCTGACCCCGAAGAGGAATGTGTTCCCTTGGTTTTCACCCACTTCAGAAAATCTCCACTTTCTAGCTCAGCTGCCCAAAGTGGTACAGGGAGGGAGGTGCTAGGGTACAAGGTGACAGGGGAGTAGCAAAGTCTAGAAGATGAGTTATGGGACCCACTATAAGATCATTTTGAAAACTTTCTTCTTTTTATTGACACATTACTTATTTACAAAGGTACACAACCAAAATGAACAGATCCATGAATGATATCTCATGAATCTGTGACCCATCAATTAGAACATTGCTAGTGTCCTCACAAACCACCTTTGGACCCTTCTAATAACCACCCTCTTGTTCCTCCCAACGTTAACTTTTGTGACCACGGTACGAGTCTGCAGTGTACTTTTTTCTAGGGTTCAGAAAGCAACTCACACAGCGTACATTCTTTCATGTCTGGTTTCTTTGGCCTAATATTAGGTTTGCGAGATTTGTCCAGATTTTGTGTATAGGTGAAGATTATTCACTTTTGTGGCTAGATAATATTTTATCTTAAGAATATGCCATTGTTGGTGGACATTGAGATTGTATCTATCTTTTGTTTTCTATGAATAATATTGCTAGGTTTCTGTGAATAACTCTCGCCTACACGTCTTGGGGAATATGTGCATGAAATGCTGTTGTCTTATAGTTAGGAAGGATTTGGTAGTCATAAGGTATACGTAGATTCAGCTTTTGTAGATAATGACACACACTCTTCTAAGTGGTTGTACCTGCTTACACGCTCAGAAGCAGGATGAGATTTCCAATTGCTTCATATCCATGCCAATATTTGTTATTGTCATTCTTTTTAAATTTTAGCCATTTTGGTGGGTATATAGCAGTGTTCAGCTTTTCTTTATGTTTGAAAATTCTTATACAGTTTTGGAAAACTATCACTCATACTCATGTAACAACTTTATAGAAAACTGGTATATTTAAGGAAGATGGTTGAAATTGGCATTTGCCTGGCCTTGGAGTGAAGACACATCTCTTCACTATGGACAGCTCCAAGTCCGGCCCTCCTGTTTGTGACCCTGTGGCTCCCCCTCCACATGGGCCCTATGCCTACAAGCCCAGGATGAAGTTAAAAAGGTGCCATGCAGGTGGGGACTGGGCCCTGGGTGAGGCTGGGAGACCTTGAAGCTATGCTCATGCACTGAATTATCAGGACACAGCAGTGGGGCTCAGGGCTAGTTTTTGGCCTGGAGGAAGTCCCGATATCTCCTGCTGCTTCCCAGCGAGATATGCTTTTGAGTCAGCATGGGAAATGAAAAATAGTTCACTGACTCTTTGCTAGTTCTAGTTGACTGTGTGCCCATTTCTGGCACCCTCCTGGTCACAGCTACGTACTCACTAGGGCCTCCCTCTCTGACTTAGCACAAATGATGCCCAAGTCTTGAGCTTCTTCGTTAGGTTGGCTTTGGCCACTGCTTAGCTGAGTTCCTCCAACATAGATTGTGGCCTTCATCCATGCCCTTTACCTGCCTCTCCCCACTCCCTTTCACTCAACAAATATGTGTTGATCATGTATTTTTATGCCAGGTACTCACCCATACTCCTTTCCTCTCTCCGTCTGTCCTTCTCCTTTCCTTCTGTCTGTTGGCCCATCCATACATCTATACACCCACATATCCATCCATTCATCCATACATCCACCCAGCACACACTGAACTGAACACTCATTGTAAGTCAGGCCTTGGGCTAGACACAGATGAATGAACTATAGTCCTTGCCTTTGAGGTCTTCCCAATATTCCCTATTGGAGAAGACAAATGAGTAAACAGTCATAATACAGTGTGACACTTAATGGTGGGATAAGGGGGAGGGAAGAGGTATCTATCTAGGCCATGCTAGGAGCATCAGGAAAAGCTTCCTGGAGGTCCGGATGTTGAAGCTGTGTCTTAAGGATGTCCTGGGACAGCCTAGTAAGGGAGGGTAATGGGGTAGAGTGGGCAACTGGTTTCCCTGATGGAGGGAGACACAGGCGAATAGTGTCCGCAACACTCAGGAAACCTCAAGTCGCCTAGCATGGAAGGGTAGAGTGTAGGGTCACATGGGAGAAACAGTTCTAGAGGGATCAGCAGAGCAAATTTTGTGGAGTTTGTGGGCCTTCCAAGGAATGTGGACTGTGAAGCTGTGGGACATTGGGATATCATTTATAGGGGGTGTGGTGGGCAAACTAATGGCCCCCCAAAGATGCCACGTCTTAATCCCCAGAACCTGTGAATATACTACTTGACCTGGCAGGAGGGACTCTGCAGATATGGCTGAGTTAAGGATCTTGAGATGGGAGGATGATCCTGGGTTACCCAGGTAGGTACCATGTGGTTACAGAGGTCCTTATAAGAGAAAGGAGGAGACCGAAGAGACAGAGAAGGTGTGAGGCAGAATCAGAGGCGGAAGTGATGCTATTGCCAGCTTTGAAGGTAGAGGAAGGGGCACAGAACAAGGAGTGCAGGGGGCATCTAGAAGCTGGAAAAGGCATGGGAACAGACTCCCCTAGACCCTCCAGAAGGAAGGTGGCCCTGTTCATACCTTGATTTTAGCCCAGTGAGACCCAGTTTGGACCTCGGATGCCCAGAACTGTTAGAGAATAAATGTGTGTGGTTGTAAGCCATTTGTTACAGCAACCATAGGAAACTGAAACCCTGGCTAAGGGCGGAGTCATCTGAAAACCTTTGTACTAGGGTCTGGTCCCCCCACTAGGGGTCAGGGAGGGTGGAACCTTTTGGCCAGGAACGGATGACCACCATTTCCTGAAAACCTTCATAGAGTTTGTCTTCCAACCAGACAGCTGTAGGTGACGTTCTTCGTGGCTAAATTGTTGTTAACAATTCAGGCCAGGGGAAAAATAACCTCATTTAGGGTCAGGGAAACTCACCAATCCTTATCTATTCTTACCTCATGTGTTCTGATGTTGGAACCCTTTTTACTAGGGGATTCTGAGAATACATCATCCCAGGCAGATATGGTGTGATAGGGCCCCACTTTGGGTGGGGGCAATCTTAGGAAAAGCGGATGAACCCTTCGGGACTGGCACGGGTTTCCCGTTACTCATTCTTCTCGTCTGTGGAGTGGGAAGGTGGGGTGTTTAATGAGTATCACTGTAACCTGTACTGTTCTTACAGTCAAACAGATTTCTTTGGGTGGGAGTGTTCATCTTTTGTAGGATCCGTGCAGCCCGTCTGACTCAGCGACTCACCCAGCACCCTCTGCAGCTGACAGTCTTGACAATTCACTTGAATCTTCTGCCTCCTGCTCACAAAAGCCTGCTTCTTTATTCAGCTCCCCTCCCTCCCTCAAAGTAGAGGGAGCCTCGCCCGCCCCCCTCCCACGGCCTGTGTGACTGCTACCTCCAAGACTTCTGCGTCGCTGGGAAATGGAAATATCACTGAGTGGTGGAACCACGCGCCTCCTCCAGACACTATCCACAGTGGCTTTCTAAGTAGCATCATGTGCAAGCTGTGTGCTGCCCTTTACATACATTGTCTTTTTGGATCATGACAACCTTTGCATTAGAACATGTTTTTCTCCTAACATTCCAGGGTTAATAATGGGAAAAGCTAAACCTACCACACAGTATGTTTATCTACTCACTGCCCAATTCCTTTCTGCTGCTGAACTTAGGACACGAACCATTGGCTAATAATGTCAGCTTGACCTTATTGTCTGGGATGGTCATGTTATGGGGTTGAGTTGTGTCCCCCCTCAACAAGATATGTTCAGGTCCTGACCTCCAACACCTGGTAACATGACCTTATTTAGAAAGAAGGTGGGTGGAATCAAGCCCAGATCCGCTGCCTAACCTTTGCTGGGAGAACTGGGTTCATTGGGTTCAAGAATCATTCCCTTTGCTTCCAAGTTACAGTTAACATTCAAGAGGTCAAACTGTGGGGAAGCCGGGATGGCTCAGTGAGTTAAGCGCTCACTTTGCAGCCCCGGGGACCAAGGATCGAATCCCGGCCCCGGCCCGTGTGGACCCATATGCTGAACTGGGGAGCTCCCCCAGCTCAGTTCTCTCTCTGTCTCTGTATCTCTCTCTCTCTCTCTCTCTCTCTTTCTAAAACAATAAGAAAAAAAAAAAAAAGTCAAACTGTGTGCTATGACCAGACTGGCTAATTCAAACCATGCCGTAGCCAGGAAAGGAAAAAAGAGATTATTGACTAAGAAAACATTCATTTCTGTGGCCAATGACTTGTTGAGGCTGGTTGTTGATTATCTCACCTCTGTTGCCAAATGGTTCATAAATTTGCTTACGTGGGTCTGGTTTGACGTCTAAAATGAAATGATTACACTGCAAATAGTCCTAAAACCATAATGTGATTTGAAAGCTTCCATTTTATGACAGTCTGACTGTCAGGCACTGAATTGGGTGCTTTAGTTCTATATTCCATACTTTTCATTGGTGGGCTCCATTTTGCAGATGAGGAAACTGAAGCCGAGGACAGCTAAATTAGGTGCCCAAGGGCACACAGCTAGCTCACATGCGTGCAAACTGCAGTCTTCAGACTCATGATTCTAGTCTGCCCTGCTCATTGTCATGCTAACTGCAAACAGTTTCACAGTTAGATGGTGGAGAAAAATAGAGTGTTAACGAGTAGATATGTGTTTGGTAGAAGAGAGAGAGAGCGAGCGAGAGAGAGAGAGAGAGAGAGAGAGAGAGAGAGAGAGAGAGAGAGTGTGTGTGTGTGTGTGTGTGTGAGAGCATCCACACATGCTTATGCAGGAGGCCCATGCGTACGTGTAACTGTCTTTAAGAATGTCAATAAATTGAGCCCAACAGATAAACCATGGGGCTTATTGGCAGTCTCTTCAAGTACATTTTAAATCTCACCGCTAGACCTGTGCTTCCCCAGGGACTGGGGCTGGCTGTCCTCAGCTCTGTCCTGTAGGCCACAGGAAGCTCCCTTTGCTTGTCCTGTAGCTGAGTCAGGGCAGGAGAAGCATCTTGGGGGACAGAAGAGGCGGGAGGCGGAGCTGTGGGACTCCCTGCCTTGCAGTGGGTTAGCAGGACCTAGGCCTTGTCTCCACCAGCCCCGCAGAGGAGGGTAGAGGTGTGGCATCTAGTGTGGGTCTCTGTGCCCTTTTCCCATGGTGCAGTCAATGCCTCACTGGTCTTTCAGTGATTAACCATGTGACCTTGAGCCACCACATCACCTCCTGGGCCAGCTGCAAAGGCAGTGTGGCCTAGTGGGAACTTAGCTCATCACTTACACATGGTGTGACCTGGGCCGCCTCCTTGGATACTCCCTGCGCTGCATTTGGAGGCCTTTACCCTGACTGGTCTCTCTGCCTGGGGTTACTGTGCCCAAATATCCACACTGCCCACTCACTCACTTCTTTTTTATCTTTACTCAGAGGTTACCTAATCAGGTTTCCCTGTCCCACCTAAAATGTTGACAGACATTTCCCTCACAATGTTTTCTTTTTTTATTATTTTTTTTTATTTTTTTAGATTTATTTTATTGATTTTTGACAGAGAGAAACAGAGACAGAGAGAGACAGAGAGAAGGGAGGGCCCAGAGCAGTCTCCATAGTTGACATAAGTTTTCCATATAGTTTCACTCTACAGGTGGGCACAGGGCTGTGCAGGGCAGGAAGCCTCCCACATAGGCCCCAGTAAGAACTGAACTAGGGGTACACCCCAGCTCAGCACATGGGTCCACATGGGCCGGGGCCAGGACTCGATCTTCAGTTCCCGGGGCTTCAAAGCAAGCTCTTAACCCTCTGAGCCATCCCAGCTTTCCCTGTTTTCTTTTTTTAAAGATTTATTTTATTGTTTTTGACAGACAGAGAGAGACAGAGAGAAGAGGGTGGACCCAGAGCAGTCTCCGTAGTTGTACATCATCAGTTTTTGACAGGATTTTGTTCCACACAGGTGGGTGTGGCCACGTAAGGCAGGAACCGATCCGGGGGCCTCCCGCATGGGAAGCACACCCCAGTTCAACATATGGGTCTGCATGGGCCGGGCCCGGGATTCGATCCTTGGTCCCCAGGGCTACAAAGGGAGTGCTTAACCCACTGAGCCATCCTTGCTTCCCATATACCCACCCAATGTTTTATTTCTCATTCCCTGCCTAATTTTTTCTCCTTAGCAGTTACCATACTCTTAACAGGCTATGTATTTCTTATTTATTTTGTTAATTGCTTCCTCCTACTAGAAAGGCAGGAATTTTGTTTGTTTTCTGTTCCCCATTACTGTATCCCAGCATTTAGAACAGGGCCTGGTATATATGTGTGCTTGATAAATACTTTTTGAGTGAGTGAGTGAATGGATGAATAAATGAATCAGTTGAGCTCCGCAGTTTAACTTTGCTCATTGGAGTGAAGTCAGCCTGCCGAGTATGTAGTAGACACTCACTAAATGATAAATGCTCACTAAATGATCATTCTGGTTAGTATTTGTATCATTATTATATGCTTTATCTTTAAAATCAAGGGGGGCTGCATCTGAAGGTTACCCAGATTGTGAGCAAGGGCTGAGTTGTGCAGGGCACAGGGAAGCGCTAGTCTGAAAGAGGGGGCATGTAGACCCCTCCTACACCCTCCCCTGCCCTTCAGCCTTTAGTATCCTCTGGGCAGCCAGGGGGCCTAGGTGGAAATGGACCCGGGACTAATGATTTCTTTTACTGCTGTCTGATTCCATGCAGGTCAGGAGAGGGGCTCGTGGGAGCCCTGCCCACAGCTTGGCTGCCACTCTTGCGTTGGGTCCATGTGTCTCCACCAGGCTGGAGCTGGGGCACTTGTCTCTGTTGGGGTTACTGCACCTGGGCACGTCCTGGGCAGCCTGTGGTCAGGTTGTGTCTCATGACCAGGACTTTCAGGAATGTGTTCTTTTCACCACACAAGTGAGGCCACACACACCCAATTGTGAATGCTGAGCTCTTCAAAGGAGTGTGAGCCTCGCATGGTGCCCTTAGTAAGGATTGGTTACCCTAAATCTCATTCACTACCCTGGCTTTATGGGTTCATTAACTATTTACATTTTTGTTGCACATTGTTTATATTCTCTCAGTGTTTGAATTGGGGTGTGTGCCTTAATTAAAATAAAGTAGTTTGTAAGGTTTTATTTTTAATATAGAAAAATTATTAATCCTTTTTTAAAGCATGTATGTTGTGATTGTTACCCCTTTCCACTTCCTTTTCTCTTTAGCCTCTTAATTTTGTGAGAGGTATATATTGATATGTAGAAGTTTTATATTTTTCTGTGGTCAGATCTGAGTATCTTCATTAATGGTTTCTTTTTTTTTTTTTTTAAATTAATGGTTTCTTAATGTAATATTTTAAACAGTGCTTCCAAATTTCAAGATTAAGCAAACAGCCCCTAGTGTTTTTATTTGTTTGATTTACATATAGCTGTAAAATTAATCTGGAATTGATTTTTGGTATAAGGTGTGAGGTGGGGCACAGTACTGTTCTTTCCCTCCAAATAGGTAACTAATTGTCTAGAATTATTCCCTGAATACGCTTTCTTTTTCCACTGCTTTAAAATATCACTATTATCAAATACTAAAATTTTATGTGCTGAAGTCTCTTTTAGGCTTTCTGTTAGTTACTACTGATTTACTGTGCTTGGTCCATCACCGTGCTGTTTTAGTTATTCTGTAGTGTTTTAAAGTTGAGCCCCTTATTTTTAAAGATGAAGGAACTGAGGCACAGAAAGGTCAAGTAAGTTACCCAAAGTCACACAGCTAGATAGTCTTCAAATCTCCTATGCATGTAATTTCTAGTATATTTGACCTCATAAAAAGGGTGTCCCAAAATTCACGCAAGATTTGAATATTGCGTCATTTGTGCAGTAAAGTGTTGCCAACAACAAAAAAAAAGACAGTGTGACAGCTGACAGTTCAGGGTTATTAAAAATGGAGCGCTACACGAAAGAACAATGCGTTTTCATTGTTGAGCAATGAAAATTTACAATTTTTAATTATAAACCTGTGTTTTCTATCAAAATGACTTCTTGCATGAATTTTGGGACACCCTTTAGTAACATGCCTGGCATTTAAGAGCCTTTAATCTATTATTAATAAAACAGTTCTTTCCATTGATGTTATTGCCTTTCTATAAGGGATGTCCTCACTGTAGTCATATATCCTTGAATTTTCAGGGTATTCCAGTGGCAGATATTCAATTCTGTTGCCCACCTCCACACCCATCTAGTAACTTATTGAGATAACCTCAAACTCTAAAAGAGCCGATAAGTTATTACAGTAATAAAAAGTTATACACTTGAACATTCCCATGAGCTACAAGGATTCTTGGTTAATTCATGTGTGTTGGGCTTCTGAGAAAATTGTCCACTCTAATATCAAGGTAAGTGCACCTTGGATTCCTTCCCAGAGAGTCATGTCGCCCAAGACCCTAGAGAACCTCAGTGCTGAGGGACCTTGTGTCTGCAGTGTCCTGTAGAGTGCATTTCAGAGTCAGTGTGTTCCCATCTGCAGTATAAGCTCATAAGCCAGGACACAAAGCACCCCCCACCCTAAGCAGCTATAAATAGCCAATGTCAAGGTTAATTTACCTGCAAAATCTTTGAAATCAGATAAGTGTTAATTAGTTTAAAATCACATGAAGGAGAGACCTGGTTGCCATGAAAGGTGAAAACTGGTTCCTTGAACACATTTGGAGGGTGCTGACCAAAGACTCTTAGAAGTGCTCCCGTGCTTACTGGTGGCATCGTAAATTGCTATCTCATGTCACAATGTGTTTCATTGGCATGGGACTGCCCTGACCGCTGTGTTGAAAAAGATTCTGGGCTGGATTTTAGCTCAGCAGGAGAGAGGGCTGAAATCTATTTTCATGAGGGAGGAGATGAGGGACAGTGATGTCTCAGATATAGTAATCTAGAGGAGATACGGAGTGGTTAAGAAATTCTTGGAACGGGGGCCTATTGGAGAGTTAGGCACAGTAGTGCGCACAGTTTGTGTGACTTATTATTAGTATATGTGCCAAATTTCAGCCTACTTGCTGCCGTATTCTTTCAGATATTGCCAAAGAAGCACATCAGATGTGCAGAAAACCCCAAGTACAAATCCAATTGAATTTCTTGCTAAGTTTCTCGCAAAACAAGCAAAAACACTTCAAACCATTTTGGAAGAGACGTTAGCTTTTTACGGGGACTGTTACCCTGTATAATCCATGGCATACAAGTGTCATAGCCTTTTCAAGCAAGGCAGTCGATTGAAGATGACCTCTGTCCAGGATGCCCTGTTGAAGCCAGTTCCTTAGACAGTGTCAAAAAAGTTGAAAACTTCGGGGATGCCAGGATGGTTCAGTGGGTTGAGCACTGGGGTGTGCCTCCAGTTTGGTTCTCACCGGGGGGGGGACTCCATGCAGGAGGCCCCCGCCCGATTCCTGCCCTGTGCCCACCTGTGGAATGAAACTATGTAGAAAACCAATGATGTGCAACTATAGAGACTGCTCTGGGCCCTCCCTCTTCTCTGTCTTTTTGTCAAAAACAATAAATAATAGTCTTTAAAAAAAGTTGAAGACTTGTAGTGGGAGGTGCCAGATTGAATAAAAAGCAGCCTGCAGAAATGGTTGGAGTATCACCTACATCCATTTTGAACATTTTCCATCAGCATCTAAGGATGTCAAAAGTAGTCGGTGCAATATGAGTATCGAGAATGCTCATGCCGCTTCAAAAGCAACAGCACATTGAGTGTTCATGACAGTTTTGGGATCTCCGTAGAGACAACAAAGATGAAGTTTTAAACAGGATTGTCACTGAGATGAAACTTGGGTTCATCATTATAAACCTGAATCAAAGCAGGAGTCCATGCAGTGGCATGAAAAGGACATGCCACCCCTTAAGAAGTTCAAGATATTGCAATCAGCTGGAAAATTCATGGCTATTGTTTTTTGAAATATGGAGGGCATCCTGCTGATTGATTCCAAGAATAAGGCTGTCACAATAACTGGAGAATATTTTTCCAGTCTGCTGAAACAGTTAAAAGAATCTGAAGGAAAAAACAAGAAAATGGACCAAAGAGCTGCTGCTTGTGCACGACAACATGCCCGTGCACAAGAGCAATGCTCCGTTTGTTACTCTTCATGACTGCAGCTCCCAAACATTAAACCACAGACCTGGCTCTGTCTGATTATTATTTGTTCCCAAATATAAAAAAACAGCTCCTAGGGAAGACATTTACAGATGACGAAGAGGTTAAAGCTGCAATGTGAGGGCTAAGACAAAACATTTTTCTTTGTGGGTATAAATAAACTTATTGAGAGATCAGAAAGTGTATTGGGGTTAATAGTGAATATATTGAAAAGGAAAAATAATAGGTATTTTTTACCCTTCTTCCCCCTAATTCCATGAATTTCTTGACCTTCCCTCATATAGGACACAGTAATCTACAGAGACACAAAACTGTGGGCTAAAAAGACATTACACAAAGAGGAGGTAGACCATGAAGCAAAGATAAAGTTATTCATATTTGTTTATTTTTATGGCTAAGGAATATGAATGTAAAATATTTACAGTATAGAAAGATAAAAAGTCATCAGGAATTCTGCTGTCCAGAACAATAAATCCTGTTATTTATGGCTGTTTTTCCTAGTCTTTATCTAAATCCTTCTACATTTTAACATATTTTTTCAAATACATAAAACTTTATATTTGGTTTTCTTTTTTTAACAGCTTTGATACTCATTTTTCTATACATTAAGGCAAGATTTTTGAAAAACATAAGCCTAAGGACAGACCTTAGTGCCTTTCTCACCAGTCATTAACTCTGGACATTATAAGTTGATTTCCAATGTTATAATATTCTCATGTAGTTTATCTTTTTTTTTTTAATTGTGGTAAAATACACATAATGTAAAATTTACCATCTTAATCATTTTTTTTTCTTTTTTTTATTGTTAAATTTAATGGGGTGACATTGGTTGGTAACAGTTAAATAGCTTTCAGATGTACAAGTCCACATCACATCACCCATGCATTGCATTATGTGCCCACCACCCAGAATCAGCTCCCCCTTCCATCACCATATATCCAGTGCCCACTCCCACCTCCCCCCACAACTCTCCCTCCCCCCTCCTCCCTCCTTTCCAGGTAACCACCAAACCATTGAGTGTGTCCATAATGCTGGTGCCCTCTCCCTCCTCACCTCCCTCCCTCCCTCCCCTCTCCTCCCCTTCCCTCAGGCAATCACCAAGCTATTGAGTGTGTCCATA